>JAVQIZ010240544.1:0-62250 GCA_036023535.2 Galaxias brevipinnis | reverse complement strand
CCCAAGGAAACAATGGCTTACATTTATGCCTTTCAATTTAATTAAATTAAAACTAAAAATTAAAAAAAGGACCCAATGACATTTACCCCCCCCCCCCCCAATAAAAAAAAAACACTAACTTGGCCAGCAAATCATCCACTCAACGTCCTCTCATTAAAACGGTTGGTTAATCTTGGGTTACGTGGCTACTTATGTAAGAACCCCCCCGCCACACCCCCCCCCACCCCACACACACAATCCTTTGTTTCGAGCACGCCAACACGCAGGCTGCGGTGTTCTCTCCACTCTATTAGCCGTGTGAATTAGAAGGGACTTCGCACCCTCTTAGCTCTCATTCTTCTGTCAATAGGCCAGCCCACAGATTACACAGGCCGGGCCCACGCACACTAGGGGCAGGAAAAACCAATGGCTACATTTACTGTCTGTCGTCAGGTTGCTAGCTTGATTCCGTGGGTACAGACCAAAAATTAGGGCAGCATTCAGGATTTTTTTTGTTTTGCCACTGGCGATGTTCTCACTACGAATACAAAGATGTTAACATGGTGTTCTGAGACTATGCTGCCCACTCTTCTGCCCACCCTGATTAACAGACTGACTTTCATTCTCTCGCATGCTCTCTCTCTCTCTCACTCACTCACACCAACACGAACACTCTCCAGCAACATAAATTATGGAGTAGTGATGATTAAATGCTGTCCATATTTTCTATAGATAACAAATATTTCAAGGGGTCTAAAGCAGCAATGTATCCATAAAAACTTTTTTCTTCTGCTTTACACTGCTCTAGATGTGAAAAATACTGTAAGAAATACTTTGCTAATATGCCTCTAATGTTTCTGAGTTCCCTACTCTTAATAACAGCCCAGGCACATTATCACAGGATCTAGTGCTGATCACACCCAGGAAGAATTCCACTGATTTTGTCTGAAGTTTGAATGAAAGGCAGCCACGGCAAGAGCCCGGATGATGACTAGTCCGCTAACCTTCTCCAAGTTGTTTAAGGCCTTCTAGCCACGAGCATGAGGAAGACTCTGGGCAGACACTTTAAAGACAGGGACACAATTGTAGCTGGCCAACCTCTTACCTACGCAATAGTAGCGCTGACGGGTGGACCCTGGGGAGTCATAATGGGAGCACATGCTGTGGCCAGGCTTTAGGGGGGAGGGGTATTGCTGCTTGCTGCCTCTCATCACTCAGCTGATACACAGCTTTCTCCCCTTGCAATCAAGCTGCCCTGAGCTCCCGCCGCACGGACCCCTCTGAACAGATTAAAGCACAGACCACGCGCCTCTGCAGGGGCTCACCTCCGTGAATGAGATTGTGGTCAGGGGTTTAGGAGAAGCAATGTACAAAGCACCCCAGGGGTTTGTACTACAAGCACAGTTTGAGAGACACAAGTTAAGCCTTGTCGTGGATGGAGACATGGGGAAAGCAGATTCCCCAGTAGTGACTCACAACCCTAAGTAAGTTGTACTTTTCATTAGTAAAATAATAGCAGGGAAGGGTCAAAAACGATTCTGTTCAATTACAAGGAAGACTTGGACTGTTTAAATTTCTTAGGGCAAAAGTTAACATTTCGTATGCGCATAAGAAAATCTTAAATTGGGAGAATCACATCCAAAATAATACAGGCTATAAATATTTATAGAATTTCGATGATTTGTCTTATTTTGTCTTTTGCTAAGTCTACCCTCCAAATTATTTAGATCATACTTCATTATTTACAGAACGGACTTTATTTTGTAACCTATTCAAAAATATTAGGGTGAAGAAAATTACAATTGGAGCGAATATTTAAGGAGATCAAATGAAACCATGGTGCCATGGTGATTTAATGGAGTCCACTATTCTGTCTAAGCATCTTAAACTGCTGTCTAGAGCAAAACAAGTGTTAAGGTTGGCAAACACAAACTTCTTTAAGCTAGGTTAGTCCTTATTTCAACCACTAGCTCAAAAACAGCAAGAGATTCACACTGCATCAGAACTCAGCACCACACCTCTGGGATTGGAAACAGCCACTGCATGTACTCCTCATCCTCTATATCAAACCCTATCAAAACGAGCATACAAACCGGAAAAACCTGATGCACACAGACGGCAGTTTTACTGACAGACAGAAACATGTTCAGAAACGCCTCAATCAACTAATGCCTAAAAGGAAAAATCAAGCATCTTCAACACACACATTCACAGAGCAAAACCCCACCCAAACAAACCCCGTTTGCCAATCATCTTCCCCGTCGCTATATATCTCATGTGGCCTGTGTGGAAGAGCGCCCTTAGTTGTGCTTGGCGCGGCCCCCTTTCAGGTAGCTCTTCCAGCGCTTGATCACGTCCCTGAAGATGGGCGTGTTGTCCATGGAGGCCAGCAGCTGCAGCTGGTTAATGTGCGTGGTGTGGTAGTCCCAGCGCGCCAGGTTGGGGGCTGTGCCCAGCATGAAGTGGCGCAGGTCGTAGATGCTCCCCGAGCCTGTGTCGTAGAGAGGCAGCATGGCCTTCAGAGACTCCATACCCCGGCTGAACAGCTGGCCGGCCTCGCGGCCCAGCTTGTCCCCCGCCGTCTCGGCCAGGTCGTACAGGCCGATGAGGGAGTAGATGAAGCCATTGAGGACGAAGGAGCTGGGCGTGGTGGGGTACTCCTCGTACCAGTCGTACTTGTTCATGAAGACGGCTTTGACCCCGTGCTGCTCGGCGGGCGTCTTGTAGGGTCCAGTGGCCCGCAGGGCAGCATTGAGGTAAGCCTGGTCCTTGGTGAGGAGGTAGGCCCGCACCAGCGTGGACATGGCCTGGCCCTGGGCCATGGCCGAGTACCAGCCGGGCTCCAGCGGCCGGAAGCCCTCCCCCAGCTTGCGGGTGACCATGATTGGCCAACCTCCCCGCTCGTCCTGGTTGTGTAGCAGCCAGTCGCTGGCGGCGTAGAAGGCGGCGGTGTGGGCAGTGGTGGCGATGGTGATGTTGTCGATGGAGCCGCGGCCCTGGAGGACCAGACGCACCACGCGCCTTGGCATGATCTGAGACGAAGAAACGGAGGCTTAGTCTCTTTGGAATGGGATAACACAGTAACCTAAGCAAAAGTCAAACAGCGCCTCTTAACAAACCCCCCCCCACCCCCCACCACCACCACCACCAATACTCCCCATACTCGCCTTGGTGGCCTTGACAGCCTTGGTGTTGGACAGGCCCACTCCCTTGCGGAGGTCGGTGACCAGGTCCCGGGTCAGCGTGCTCCAGGACGTGCGAGGCCCGATGCCGTAGGTGACCTCACGCTCCCTGAAGGCGATGAGCTGTGTGCTGGTGACGTAGTGGATGACGAAGGGCGCCCCTTTCTCTGTCGTCTCCAGGACCACGGACACGCTGCCGTTGGAGCTGAACTTGAGGTCAAAGCTGATGATGAAGTCCTTGGAGTTGCCCAGCTGCACAGACACCCCTTCGGAACTCTCTGTCAGGGACGAGCACACAAAGACACACTTTTTTGTCTTACGATAAAATAAAATAAATTTAAAATAAAACACGATTGTGGGGTCATTAAATCCGCAATGGACACTGCTTTGCAGTTATATCAGTTTTGTCCAACGGACGCTTTCAAAGAGATACACTCTCGACAACAGCAGTGGCCACTCGGTGGCGGCGAGGCTGTCCACTTTGGAGGACAGCCTCGACAGTGCGACCCGGCAGAGCTGAAGGGTGTCGTGCCGCTCTGCGCTTTGTTAAGCTCAGCCGTTATCAACAGCTGTGTGGTGTCTCTGTGGCTGTCTCTCCGGCGTGCGGAGGAGCGGAGGAGCGGAGGAGCGGAGGAGCGGAGGAGCCGGGAGGGAGAGCCGGGCTCCTACGGGACAGCGGCTCGCATGTGTCACCGCACACCGGGCTTAATTAGACATTGGCTAGACAGGTAGAGGAGAGACAGACCGTAGGGAGAGAGAGGAGAGAAGGTGTGGGGGAAGAGAGAAGGGGAAAAAAAGACATACGGGAGAGGCGCACGGACCTTTTCTGTCACCACTCATCCCTGGGTAGTTTTACCCACACAAAAATAGACTGACACCTCAGACACACTCGGCAGCAACTGTGTGTTTTCCTATCTCCCCATTTCTAAATCTGCAGTAAACTTCAAGTGTTGCCAAAACTCAGCGCATTCCAACTCCACGAACTTGTTGAGTGTACTCAAGGTAGCCACCTCTTACTCTCTCAATCTCTCTTTCCTGGATTAAGTTGGTGTTTAATTTAGTGGATGAAGCGTTGGATGGTGGAAAGGTGAACAGTGGTGCATGAAGAGAGAATAAAGCTTTGAAACACGAAACAGACATGCAGACAGAGACACAGACAAAAGGAAGACGAAGCATCCTGTGCGCCAGCCTGGCAGGAGCCGCCGGTTGGCTACGGCTCTTTAATGCACTCATAAATCCATTACTTAAGGCAATCCGGAGAGTAAGTGGATTTGTACTGTGGCCCTGTGATTACTCGGCCATCAATAAGGGATGGGCTGGGAATACAGACGAGGTCTTCATCTCATCTCCTCCACTTTCTGGCTGCTTATCAGGGGAGGGACTGTAGACAGGGGAGGGGGGGCAGAAACCACATGCAGCTAGTTCAATGTGCCGCCAGCCAGTGAGGGGTGTGTGCACCCGCATAACTGAATATGCATATGGCACACAACCAAATAAAGTGATGCGCATAAACAGTAGGTGCTTAAGACTCACACGGCTAATCTGTCTCCCGCTCGCCCTCTCCCTCTCCCTCTCCCTACCACATCCAGAGCTTAGCTGGTGACAGCAATTACTCCAACGTCTCCTCATAGACAGTGGGTTTGCTAATTCTGAGAGGGATCGATCCTACAGCCCCGCAAACTGCATTATGGCATTATCAACCGACAGAGCAGCTATGAGAGGCCAAGAAACAAGGCGCCCGTACACAATTGAAAATTCACAGGCGTGCAATACAGCGACCGCACGGCTCTTTGAGCTATGGAGCGGATACCATAGTTCCTATTATCAGGGGAGCAGCAATTGATCCACTTGTCAGAAGACTTGAGAGGCCATTCAAAGCTAGTGTTTGGTCCGAGATAAGAAGAAGGGCAGAGACAGCATGTGATGGAGATAAAAGAAGATAGGCGGCTGGAGAAAGGGAGGTAAACACGAGAGAGAGAGAGAGAGAGAGAGAGAGGAGAGAGAGAAGTAGGCAGATGTTGATTGAAGACAGACAGCAAGAGAAAAAATAGAACAATGAATAGAAAATGCGACACCTTTAGAGGGTTATAATAGAGGCCTTGGAGTTGACAAAGAGAGGATCAGAGGCTTCTGTATAGAGGCTTAATTCAAGGGTAGCTGCATGGAACATCTCTATTGTTACTATCTGTCTGTGCAGGCATCCCAGCAGCACCCACATTCTTCCTAACCGTCTATGTCTGTATATGTTGTTGATATACCTTTTTTATGTCTTTTTTTATACTGTGTAGGTGAACCCCCAGGATGCTCATGGATGGGGGGAAATAATAACAAACAACAGGGTGGCATTCCGAGCCTCTCGTTGAAACGCGCGGAGCGCTGGACACAGCGCCGTACCTGGAGTGCTGAACTGGCGCACGAAGGTGGCGCGCACCTTGTCGTGGACGCGGCTCAGGCTGCAGCCTTTGGGCACGCTCCAGGGTCCGCTGAGGGCGCGGCTGTCCCTCTCCTCGGCTGTGTCGTAGAGCTCCACGTGCGGCGGCCGCTCCGTCAGGTTCTTGCTGTAGTGGCTCAGGCCGTACTGGGCGATCTGGATGGCGTAGAAGTAGCCCTGTGGACCCCACTGGGTGGACAGGGGCACACCTAGAGGCAAGGAGAGCCACAGGGAGACGGTTAGGCCACGTCTGAACATGTGAGATGGGAGAGATGTGGACTTGTAAAATCGCTAAGAGTTTAAGAGGACGTTTTCAAGAGGATCCATTTATGTTATTAAAATATTGCACTAATAGCAGCAAGAACAAAAATAGAATCTGATGTAGTAAAACATTTTTTTTAAAATGGTAATGAAGCCAAAAAGGGTGCCTAGAGTAATGAGAAGGGGAACTTGAGTGTGGCATTGAGACACGGAAATAAAAGACAAAAATAGAAACAAAGCGAGAGCAGGCCAAGAAACATTTTTTAGGACTGAAAAGTTAAAAAGGGGCTTCCAATTAAAAACTAAAAAATCTATGGTGACTAGCTCCGGTAAGTAAGAGGTGAGGCACGAGGTTGATTTCCAACACCGGAGGCTAGCTTCCCCAACAACAGTCAGAAATAGACTGGGACGAGGCCTCATATCTAATGGATACCAGGTTGTCTTAAAAGTCAGTGACAGGGACATCACAATGCACTAACCACCAGCAGCCCATTAGCTGCAGCTCTTTTTCTTCAGGGTTAGGGAAGAGACAGCGAGCGTGAGTTTCTTGTCTTGCTACTTAAATCAGACATCCTAGTTGAGTACAATACATGTGAGTTACCTGTAAAAAAGCAATTTCTGTGTACGTTACCAGATGTTCTCTCTCATTCACATCCTTCCTGAACATTAAGCTACAACATTTTCAAACAAATTGTCTGACAAAAAGGCCATTCTGAACCAAATGTCCACTTATAATTAGCTCATGGCTTCTTCATTCTACTGCACTAATCCATAGTCATGCAGAGATGGCTGCTAAGCCTCCAGCCTCCTCCTCAACCTTCACAACTAGGTCTTGAGCCTATCAAAGTGGGTCTTCGCCGTACATAGGTGGGTCTTGTTTCAACACGGCTATTCTATCCCACTTTTTCCCACAGAAACTCCTTTCTCTAATATCTTTCTCTGGCCTTGTTTGGCGCTCCAGCGAGGTCCTCGTACCGCAGGCTTTGGGAGGAGGTGGGCCAGTCGGAGGGATACTGTGGGCTTACTCCCGGGACGCGTGGCGCTCTGAGTGGAGCCCCCAGCATTGTGGCGGGGGACAGGGGGGAACGATACCTTCCACCCACTCTAGGAGTTAAATTAAGTCTTTGGCGACAGTGTTTGGCCCAGATTCTATTCAGAGCCGCTTTCTCTTTCCGGACCCCACTCCTTAGGATGAAGAGCCTTTACCCATTAAGGGAGAGGGAGAGGGCAAGTGCTTGTGCGCGTGTGTGTTACTCGTGCAAGGAAGAGAGTGAGAGTGGAGAATGATAAAGATAACCAGTAGAGATAGAGACAGGGAAAGATTCGCTACATGAAAAAGATTAGCTTCCTTCCGCACTAATGACTGGGCTCCGCCAATAACTTAATCTTGAGCTTCATTATCTTCAACTTAGGAGGCGACATCAGTTTGACTCACACAGATTTCTTAACAAGAAAAATTAAGCCGTGGGCAGATTAAATAAAGCGCCCTATCATGCATACAACACCACAATCTGCCTAAATCACGTCTGAAAGTATTGCTAATCCAAAAAATTATACCAACAACACTAGGCAGTTCCAAGTGCAGCCAAGCTTCGTGGGGTCTATGGTAGGAGAAGAAGCTGGAGGTTGTGAGTGTTGGGGCCTCTGCGAGCTACGAGGGGCCAAAGAGATGAAAGGGCTGATCAATGTTTAATGCATTATGCTCTCAGGGCCCTTCGCAAGAATTTTACCATGGATACCGGGGCGCATTAGGGAGCAACGCACCCTAAACTCTGTGAGCCCTCGGGTTGCTCTGACTGTGACGGCCTAATTAATGGCATACTTTTCTATCCTTTTAAAGAGATGCTATGTTGGAGGTGTGAGTGTACGTGTGTGTGTGTAAGAGGTGCCAAAAAGCTGGGGGCCTTTGGCTAGATTAATGGACCATGGAAAAAGGAGGCATCTTGGCCTGTGTGTGTGAGTGTGTGTGTGTGTGTGTGTGTGAGAGTGTGTGTGTGTGTGTGTGTGTGTGTGTGTGTGTGTGTGCAGTGGGGAGTCGTCTCAAGGAAATGGGTGTGTGAAAATAACTAGCTTCCCCACAGCTCTGTGCTGAGATACAAAATGGATTCGGCTCATGTCCTGGCTGACCCATTTCCCGGCTCTGTTAACACGGAGCCGTGTACACCTGTGGAAGAGACCTACGACAACAAGGGAAGAACGCAACACTGATCCCCTAGTAGGATAGGGTAAGGGTCTAGTAAATTTACTTTGGAATAACATAATTCTCTTTCTTTCTCTTAAACTTTAAGAGCAGTCATTTTCAAAATCTGGTCTAATAGAAAATAACTGCAAGACTGAACACCCTAAGTTTAAAAACAGTGAAGAGAGGATGACAGCATCTTAGTAAGAAGCCCTGTTGCCAAAGTCTCCAAGTGAGATGTGAGCTTTACTCATCTTGAAAAGTTATTACAACAGCTTCATGTTGTAACACCATGACAAATGGAAATGCAGCACTCGTCTGAGTAGAATATCTAGTTAATCCTCGCCATCTGTCTTATGAATAAGACATTTGCCATTAATGATCATCATTATGTAACACGTTCAAATGATGAGTCATCAGTGTGCGAATTGTCTCACCTTCAACGCCCAGCACTTATTGTTCACCTCTTTGACTGGAAGTTGTAGAAAATATGTAGTTATTGGCCAATTAGTAATATCGACATATGTTGTATCAATTCAAACATGTACTTTTATCAACTGTTTGACTGTGCTACGGCAACACGTCAAATGTCTTCATTCCTTTCTAATGCCTCGGACATCCTGACCTTATTTCTAACTCAAGTTTTTCCTATGAGTCTTTGACTCTGACATTCTGCTCTTTAACCATAAAGAATACAAGGCAATGTGTTTGTGTTGGTAGTGAGTCAACCAGTATTTATCACTGTTTCAACATGATGGTGGTCACAATCCTATTATGGGTTGCTCTCTATGTTTTGAATAGTTCCGTTTCAAAGTAGTGAAATTACAAAGAACTACAAATTACTCAAGTTCAAATAATTCATTATTGAATACTACTACCAAATAATAAACTCATAAGGTACGCCTGGCACATGCAAGTTTATCAAAATCAAGTATGATTGTTTTTGCAAAAATAGTATTATGGTATGTTTCACAATTTAATTTCTAAATGTAATCATACCTCAAATCAAAAAGTAACAGACCAGATTCTGAAGTATATCAATGATCTTCCTTTGCAATAAAGGTATCACAACATTGTACTGTACTGTATTTAAGCCATGTAATAGCAGCATCTTGGTAATGGGTTTAGCAAAATATCACTTTTCTATAATTGTCCTCCACAAGTTCAGATTCTGAAAAAGCAGAGGAGAGAATGCATGGGATCAAATTAACCCAGAGGGTGAAGGATAAACTTAAGTGGGAAGGAGAAGAGAAAGGGGAGAGGCAGAGAGGATAATAGGGATTACAGCAGCAGAGAAACGAGGGAGGGAAAATAAAGAGAGATGTTCTCTCCTGCACACTCAGCCGTAGCTAGGTGATTTCCAGTGAACGCAGGGAAACACATGAGAGACAGAAAGAGGAAGGGAGAAATAAAGAGGAAGGGGAGAAAAGCACTGCTAGATGAGATGGGGAAAAATGGCTTGTTCATTCGCTACATTGCACTTCACCGCGGTACAAAAACCCAAGGCCATCATTGGGGAGAATGCTGTGTTTAAACAGGGGAGATAAATGGAGGCGGACTGACAGGGACCAAACACAGAGGATGTCGGACACTTGGCTACACACCGGCTCAGCAACACTCCAGAGATACCGTGGCCTTTCAAAGCGTGTGTGGAAATAAGTACATGGTTAAGCATACCCCCATGCACTCTCACGGTACATGCACACATTTCAATTCTTATTAAGGCACGTCAGGACTCACGCTTGCGCACACAAACACGACCAAACAGAGGCTAAAACAGTATTTTGCTTCTTTACTTAACAGAATCAGTGTCATACCTTCTACTCCACTGATGCACTTGACGCGGTCGCGCACCTCCACGTTGTAGCCCTCGAAGGACATGAAGACGCCGTCGGGGTGGTAGGGCTCCCGCTGGGCGTACACCTTGGAGTAGCTGTGCTGGAACTCAAAGCGGTCGTAGCCGTCGTACTGCACAACCTTTCCGTAGACCTCAAAATATTTCTCCATCCAGCTGAAGGGCATGTAGACGTCGCCCCCTTCCTTGCGGCCTTTTACAGTGGCGTCGTCGTTGATCAGGCAGTCGATCTCCTCGTATTTGATCCCACCGACAACGGGCGGTGGTTCGGGGGGCTGCGGCGGTTGCTGCTGCTGCTGGCTGCCGGGGTCCCCCACCTTGGCGCTGGGGGCAGCCGGGGGAGCACGGGGCAGGAAGTGCAAGGTGGTGTCGCTGGAGCAGCGGTTCCACAGCAGCACGGTGATGAGGGTGAAGAGGGCGCAAATGATGATCAGGGTCTTGTAGTTGACCCGGGCCGCCAGGCAACGCATGGTCACTGCTCACCTGTTAAGTTGACAAACATCAGGACAAGATGAGAGGAAGCTCTTAGCATGAAAAACTACCTTGGAACTGCATATTGGAAAAAGTGTCTAGTTGTATCCATTGCTGCTCCTGTCATATCTGATTCACACAAAACATTCAAAAATATATATGGGCTTGTCACCAGTATTAGCATTTTTCCAATAATACCCTGTGCAATCCATCACAGATTAATTAGCATACCAATTACACACAAAGAAGTCCCAAATAAAATAAACATGAATTCCCAATGTGTGTAGGTGAAGATAAGGACAGCTATTCTTCCACAGTGATACACAAACTTTAGCCTTGTAACTGAGCTGGCCTGGTGCTACCCGAGCCCCCATGATGTGTCGATCCGTTCAGTCAGCTAACAGAGCCAATCAGTCTGGCCCCATAGCTCACATTGCCCATGTTTCTCTGGCATTTTCATCGGCCTACGGGAGAAATCAATAGGCAAACAGGGGCCTTCTTGTTAATTACAGCTTACTGCTCTTGCAGTTTGCAGATGCAGCAATGACAAAGAGCCAACCCACCCACGGTACAGAGGGAGAAAATCATTACTTCCCCCAGGTCATGTCAATGCCTCTGCTTAAGCTAGCCCCTGCAGAAGGTCAACGCTGTGAAAGTGCATTCATTCCACAATGGGAGCAATCTATCTGCCGTAGCAATGCAGACTCACATCACAGTGATTGTGGTCTCTGTAACAAAGTTAATTTCTCAGAGGACAGACGTGCCATCTGTAAAAGTAGCTTAGTCTAGTCATGGAAAAACTCGAGGATTTTTAGTGTACGGAATTCATCTACCATCACTAATTGGTTTTTGATCAGATGCTTAGAACAGATCTCGGCCCTGGTTTAGAGGACAGGATTGTGTCGGCCTTGATGCCCTTTTCTCAAAGACACACTGCATTAACCAGGAATGACAAAGGTTTGACCGGAAAATACTGCTTTAGATAATAATGACAAGCTGAGGAGTTGCTAAGAATGTGATGGATGATATTCCATGATTTCTAGTCAAGAAGCCCTTTTTAAATTTGACCTCTGATTCACTAGATTTCCTTTTGCCTAAACTTAAGGAAAGTCAGATAAAACTCCTCCTTGACAGACCTTCATGACAGGTAAAATATTGCTTTAAAGCCCAGTATCATAGATATTTAGAGGTATGTCAGACGGGCGAAGAGATGAGAGATTAGTCTGGTAGGAGCTCTGACAATGTCAAGAAAGCAGGGAGGAAGGCTTGAGGATTGCAGAGTGAAAGATAAGCAGTGCCGTCGTCAAAAGCACAACTATAAATAATTGGATCTTTTAACAGTGTTCTTCTGCCAGTGGAGCTCTGGGCTCAGACAACAACATGGCTAGGGGCCTTGAAGGCTTAGGGACAGTCTTGAGTTAGCCCAATCACAGAGGAAGCTAATCTGTAGCTAGGCCATAACCTGTATGGGCCAATGCTACTTTCACTGTTTCCCCTCTTCTCGCCCTTTCATGGAGACAGAACTTTAGTTTTGTCAAATGAAACACTGCTGTTTAAACAAAGCAATGGATACATACATTCAATGTTTTAGAAATGTTACGTTTTAGAAATTGAGTTGGCACGTAATCCACTCCTCATTTCCAACCATTTCTCTAGTATTGTAACAGTTTATCTACTCACTAAAGTAAAAAAAATAAAGAAAAATAAAACGCTAGACACTAGTTTGGTGTGCATGGTTCATTTGGACCCAAATCCACTTATGTCCATGAGATATGGATGGGCTCCTGTGTAATCCTCGGGGATCAGTGTAACTGTGCAAGTGTTGCACAGATGTAATCCCTCCAGTAATAACTACAGTTGCACTTGCGATTTAGAGGAAAAGTAAACCGAAACAAAACAGTTTTAAAACACCGACAATGAAGCAGATGTGGAAGGCAAAGCTATTGAGGATAAAAGCTTTCCAGCATGACAGATTGTGGCAAAGCAACAAAAAAAAGCTTTCATTCTCTAATGTCCTTCTGGAAAGTGCCTGAAATTCGAGGTAGCATCTTGGGACACAGATAAACAATATAAATCTTTAGTCAGTGTTTTATTTAAAGTCTCATCGGTGGCCATGGCTGTCTGGCCAGGTTCATTCCCACTCGCAGTCATCATTCCTGTGATGAACAGCAATCCCAAGTAGTCAAGAACAATTAGGCACATCAAAAATGATTTGATTTAAATTATACTACAAATGAAAATACTTTCCGTTTGCCATTGGCTTGTAAGAGTACATTTTTGCCTAGATTAGGGTGCCTTGTGCCATTTCTAGAGTCTACTGCAGCCTTGGCACAGAGCATCTTATGAACAAATGGGCCAAATTTGTCCAGGGGAGGCACACATTATTAAGGCTATAGGGTTGGTAGAGCAAGTGAGCAAAACTGATTCCAGCTACCAGGTTTTGAAGATGTGAGCACCTGCAGGTATTTTGCTCTTTGAGGAATGACACTTTTGTTCCTGTCCTTTTCAGATCTTCCCAAAGATAACAATAATAATACATTTAATTTATAGGCGCCTTTCTAAAACACCCAATCACCCACATTGACTTTCTTCACACTCTTTAAAGCACTGGGCAGAAAAAATATTTGATGGGCAAACTGGGCAACAAAACTGGGGTGAATATAAGCAGCCATGTAAATCTGTGAAGAGTCACCAACTCCAAACCATCTCTCACAGCAAAGGACAAGAGACTGGTGCACTGAAAGACTGCTGTGGGGCAGTGTTGGCTGTTCCACATTTTTGTAAAATACAATAGCCTCAGAGTCGATGTTAGAACAGTGTACGGTTTGAGAGGTGAGGACATTCAAAACATGCAGAAGGAGAGATCGAGGGGAAGGTCAGGAGAAACATTGAGCTGAGGACTCACAGTTAGAAGGAGGTCTTCAAGGTACAATCATAGTTCAAATCCTTTCTCCTACTCCCTGACATGTGTCACAGCCCAGATCTAATGTCAGCCATGTGAACAAGCAGCCGCTCCAGTGCATTGTGAACATATAAGGAACCTCACGATGTACTAGCAGCTGCTTACTAATGCCAGGGATCTCTCCCTGAATAAACGCTATCCAATTCCACTTTGGATCAGGACAGGCATTTAAGACTGTCGCACACTGAGCTCTGAGCTGTTGCTTTCATTTAAAATGAATGAAACATGGTTTACTTCTTATTGAAAGCCCCAGTAACAAGAACACAAAGATTCTGTAAAGAATGCTGAGTATGACGCTTTTCTCTTGCTGACCCTCTTGTTGTTTAGACAATTGAAACAATCATAAGTTGAAACCGTGCATTTAAATAACATAAATGGAGGGGTTGTAGTCATAACAACCCCTGAAACTAAAAAGGCAAAGGGTCAAGTATAGCTAAATGTGTTTTGAGATTGAGCCAAATTCTTTGGCAAATAGTCTTTCCTTTTGACTTCGATAGAACAGAAGCACATACCTAAGCAATGCCCATTTTTACGTTCGGTCATTCATCCTTTGCAATGCCTTAGTATTATGGTATTAAAAAGGCATCATTGCTTTCAAAGGTCGTTCAGTTATTCAGAATGTTGGTTAGCTGTAGGCTGTGCCTAGAAAAACAAAAAACCCAACATGCATGCCTTTCCATGGGGTGCTCTTTATTTCTTATATCCAAGCAAACTGCTAATCTCCAGGCAGTGCAGAAATAGTTCCCAGTGTAGAAATAAACTCTTTATGAGACGGCAGCCCAATGCGGCATGGGGCCTGGGGATGTGCAGCAGACAGAGTTGGTTTTATTCCCCTGCTGTCCACGGGTGTAAAAATCACAAGCAGCCATCATAGCCATTACGTCCCAGTGCCAACGAGCTGCCCTTGGGGAGGCATTGGCGCAGAAGCAGAGTGTTTGTGTGCAGCAGGTGTTCTAGCCCTAACTAAACTCCTGACATTTCCAGCGGGCTCCAGGTGAATTCGGTTCAGCTTCAAACAGCTGTAAATCATCACGGCGGGCTGGAGTAGGCAACATTGCCTGTAAACTCCTGTGGCAGCTCCTGTGGAGAAGGAAGCCGGCGTGTGTGTGTTGGTGATTAACAGAGAAAAGGGAGTATGGGGGCAGATGAAGGGTTTGAGGAGCTCTGGCAGAAAAAAATATTCTCATTGCTTTAAGAAATAAATCCTACTCCAACACAGCTACAGTAGATATTGCCAGTGGGTCTCTAGACGGATTTCCATACGGCATCACTTGATATACTACATTGGCTTTCTTCTGATGTTATTCCATTTCAAATTGATTTCTTTGCAAAAAAAACTAGCACAGCACAGAACTGATTATTGATCTGATGTCAAGGACGACGTGATCATGTCATCCATATTTCTTGAAATGGTTGTACATAAATGTTGGTAACACCCCATGCACACGTCTCTTCTGAGCTAACAGATGCCTCCTGCCAATTTATATAAACACAGTGACACAGCGAGATTGTGTCCATACGAGGAAGATGGAGTGTGTACAGGAAGGAAAAGCGGAACAGTCCTAGATAGAATGCCTTCATCACATATTACAACACACCTTCTGTTAACAGAGGGCACAATCTGCCCAAAGCACCTGCTCCAACAACAACCAGTCACACAGGCTGGCCTAGCCTTCTTAGCCTTCTTATCAAATACAGCAGAGAAGCCCGCATATAGACAGATTGTGCAAGAACTTTGAAATTCGATGAGTGGGGAACAGTCTGACAGTCTGGACTGCCTCCAGAGGGAAAACCTCCATTCAGCCTTTCATACCAATACTAGCATCCAGGCTCAAACTGAAATGGAGCAAAAGCAGGTAGAGGCTCCCTCCCCAGCAGAGAAGTCTATCTGGCACGATTTCAAACTGTAAGTCAACTTGGTGAAGCTTGGTAGAAAAGACGTAGGCCTACACACAAACTACGGACGCAGAACTTAAGCAGGGTCTTGAAAAATAAATGAAGCACAACTAGACAAAGCATGTGCTCTGGTTTTGACCCAATGCCTTAACATAATTTCCCGAGAGAGGGATGACTCTTCCCACTGAATTAAAGTTACATGATGGATTTGAGTGTGAGTAAGTAAGCCAAGGTGTGTAAAGATATTAAGTTTGTGTGTGTCTCAATTTTCCATCCCACCAGGCATCTCATGGGAATTGCATGACTTCCAGCAGCTCATTACCCTGCTTAACTCCGGCCTTCTAAAACAATCTGAACACTCCCATGTCAAAAATGTGTGAACATCATATTCCCACGAGAGGTGGCTGAACGAATTTGCCAATTATAATATAATTGGAGCCTTTAAATGAACGACGCAAACGTTGCACAAATCATATAAAATATATTTTCCGGTTTTCTGTCCTCATTTTGCTAAGTCAAATTTTGGTATCAGGTCTACTTCCTGGCTGTTACAAACTAATAAGCCTTTCAATTCTATTTACAGTCTAGAAATGTATCTATACTTAAAATGACTGTGAAGCCCTGCTATAAATCATAGCCCAAGTGAAATTATATTCTTTATTGATGACGTTAAATAAAAGTGCCACTGAAGTTTAGCCTTGTTTTACAATTCATCATCCAGATATACAGTAGCAGAAAATCCATAGCAAAATTGAAATTGACTGGCAGTATTGCCATGGGGTTGTTTCCATGCGGCGTAAATAACGTAGATATTCTACTACAACATTCTGCCACCTGATTTGAGCCTGCTATGACTTAGTGTGATAAGAAGAGGAGGCTTGGTTCCCCCTAGGCCCTACTGATCTAAGCACACATGTAAGAGCCAAGCAAACAAGATGGGTGCCCAACTTTCTCCACTGCATTCTCTTGATGAAATACACAAAACCATTAAACTCAACTCACTAGACTAAACAGTGATGTGGTTCATAAAAGACATAAATTCACATTTGTGCTGAACAATAATGCATTGTTTAAAACTGACAGGTTGCAGAGAATGGGATAAATTGCTTTGAAGTTAATACCCTCCACCCATTTGCCAGTAGCCAAAGGATTATGCAGGTTATTACTAATAAGCTTACAATATTAAAGGCCTATGGGGGGGATTAAAAATGCTTCTGATCAACTGGAGAAGAGACGATATGAAAACACTTCTTTAAGCCAACAACAGTGACCTTTCCACAGAATTTAGAAGCAGTGCACGTCAACAAGTGGCCACTAATGCATTAAACATACAAGTCTGAAAACCAATGAAAATACACTGAATAAGGCTTAAAAGAGAGAGAAAATAGAAGAAGAAAAGTGTGATATTTCATTGAGGTTAAAGACATCAGGTTTTAACAAACACATTCTCATGCATGTGTATGTATCTTTGGCATGGAAAAGGGGCAGGAAAAAAATTTCTTTGTTGGAGATGAGGGCGACTCAAGATGTCGTGGGATAAAAGCTTTGATCGGCGCATGTGAATTCAGTCAAGTCTCTCATAGACCTCAAGTTACCATTCTACACATACGGAGTGCTTGCTTTTCCTTTTGCAATCGAGTTAAGATACTTTTATGAGAACAAAGGAAAGGGGCATAGTGAGATTTATCACAGATATGCTTCATCATTAAATGTTTTGGGAAATAAATATGTTCCAAGATTTGCACAGATCTATAGCTGGCAAGATTGGCACAGTGGTCCATCTCGTCTGGGATCAAGGAGCATCAATGTTGATGAAACATTTCTTTAAATCATTTGTCTTTTTCTTTTGCAGGGATATCAAAAATGTACATTGGGAACTTAGACGCTGTGCTCTCAGAATACATTTTAAACATTATAAAAACAAAGTGACATTCAAAAAGTCATTTGATATCTAAGTGATAATACTTTAAGGCTTGAAGGACAATTACACAGACCTGCAAATACTGTAAATATAAGACCTACCTTAATCCATTCACCAGGAACTGACCAACTGGGTTGACATCTCTTATGCGGCTACAAGCCTCTCCAACACTAGTTCATCACTAGTGCCGGCAGTCAAGCTGTCTCCAAACCTGCAACGCAAAACAAGCAT
Source organism: Galaxias brevipinnis (assembly GCA_036023535.2). NCBI lineage: Eukaryota > Metazoa > Chordata > Actinopteri > Galaxiiformes > Galaxiidae > Galaxias > Galaxias brevipinnis. The sequence continues at coordinate 44,882 of JAVQIZ010240544.1, read as the reverse complement.
CTTCCATTAAGATGCTTTCATGTATCTACTGTTGAAATAATAATATATTTCCATTTTGTGATTCACATAATTATTGTTTATTGATGATCATATTAGTTATTACATTAATTGACATAATCATCTTCATCATATTCTAAGAACAAGAACACAGACACTGCAACTGTTCATATAAAGTGTATCATCCTCCTATGTCCAAACGTCCAAGTTTCTACTGGCGGTATATAATTTCACTTCATAATGCATCTAGGGACACCTACATTTCTATAGGACTGACCATTTGCCCATTGAGGGATGCAGACTGAGACCGTAGAATTTAAACCTGCTTTGGTGAAAGTCTCACCTTATCAACCGTTTGGACGAAGTCATGGTCCTCAGACATGACTGTGAAAAAGTGCACATTATGTGAATGTCCTTGGACACAACTCTCAACTTAGCATCGTAGTTGATTAGGCAGGCTCGCTGAGAAATGAGCAATGTTTCCTTTGTCAGTGCATGCATTCTGTCTAATGCTGAGTACATTCTTACAACCTGATACATGCTAAAACAACCCGAAGACTCCGTTTTCATCCACACAACCTTGTAAGTCAATTTAAAGCACAGTTTTGACAGTAAAATAATTTCATGTTTGGTACATCTAGAGCTAATGCAAGAATTAGATGTAAGGAAGTCAAAGCCAAAATTAGCTGAATAACATCTTAAAGCATAAAAACGTGATGAAAGCTGAAAAACAGCAGTCAGGTAGACACACATAGCCTATCCAATTAGGCATCACAAGTGTATCACAAAGGTAAGTCTTTAGGTGAGTTTGAAAGGTTAGTACAGACTATGCAAACTATAAATTTTCAGACAGACTATTCTAGAGAATTGAGGAGCCCTAATTGCGAAGGCATTATCACCCTTCATTTTTAATTCTAACTTTGGAAGGCTTAGCAGAGCTAATAAAATATTGAGAGACCAGTGCAAAATTATCCGTTCTCTGGTTTTACTATTTACAAGTATGTGTTTGAGAAAAATATAATGCAGACAACATTTCTCCCAAATTCCAAATCTAAATATTGTCATTTAGAGTATGTATTTGCAGGAATGCAAATAAAAAACAAAAACTGGTCAAAATAACAAAGGATGCAGTGTTTTCAGACCACGAATAATGGAAAGAAAACAAGTTTGTATGCATTTCAAAAACACAATACTAATGTTTTAACTTTGGATGAGTTCCGAAATCAATATTTGGTGGAAGAACCCATATTTTCAATTACAGCTTTCATGCATCTTCAATACCCTGACCGCTGTTGACGCAAAAGGAAATTCCCTAACCAGTCTGAATGTGCCTTGAAGTAAATTACGATTGATAATCCCTTCAGTGCCAAACAGGTTGGAGCACTAAGTTTCCTGAAGAAAACAAAAACGATTGCTGTAATGGGTTTTTTGACATGGGGTAAATCATATTCTTACATTTATGCCAATTGACTTAACATCATTTATGACCCATTCAAAGCTCGAGAGGAAACAAATACATATTTGTAATTGCAACCAAGATGAATTTTCAGACGTCCATATAGCAGGGTCATTAATGTTCTGCCAATCCATCTTGGCAAGTGTGGAAAAAATGACCGGGGTACTTCACCATGCAATTAATCTTGCCCCCATAACTTTCAAAAAGCTCCAGTGGAAAGAGGCTGTAAAATTAAAGATGGTGCTCAATCAAAGGGCTAACGGAGCATATCGATCTTAAAAAATTGGCTTATTGATAAAGCACTCAAAACTAATATTGGAAAGTTTATAGCACTTGGTAACACCTCAACTCCTGTTGAAGCAACAGCAGTTTAACATGGTGCATATTAGCTTGCTGCAAAGGAAAGCAGAGTTGTTCTTGTTTGATGGCAGACAAGTCGTGTGGATAAAAGCATAACCTGCCATTAAAGCTATAAGCAGGGGACGGCTTAGACCTAGACATGTTGAGACCCAGGAATGTCTCACCACTGGTTGTACTGCTTGCAAGTGAAGCAGAGACGTGTCCTGTATCAAGTCAAATAGTGACACCTGAAAGATTGGTTCTCACTTTAGTCCCTTTCGAATTTAGTTGGCAAAATCTGGGGACATTTTAGTTCAGTTTTCACAACCCAAGTCAAATTTTGTGTTAGTCTATGGTTAGCTCCTTTCTATTACAAGGCATACAATTTCATTGCAAGACTAATTAACAACTATTCTGTCTAGCCTAATAATATAACTTTGGAGAGGAGATTCAATGAACTTGCATTTCATTAGTGAACTTTTGTTTTAGACTATAGACATACATTTAAGTCTAGTTTTAAATGTAGCTTTAGTCTTTTGAAGTTTTGGTCTGCAGCAGCTCAGCTTATTTATTCCTACATCCCATCTCAACCGCCAAGCCACAGTCTCTCTCCCCCCCCCCCCCCCCAACTACATGAAGGAAGAACATTTGGACACACTAAGGTCTTGTCTACAGGGCTGGGTGTTGCTACCAATACACACCAAATACTGGGGAGAAAAGAAAATTAAAACCAATACAAGCGGTAGTAAGCTGCTGCTCCATTAATACATACATTTTAAGAGATGACTAACTGTGACCTATAAGTGAGTGAAACACTAGCGTCAATGCTAAGTCCCCTGGGCAATGCCAGGTCAAAAACCCACTTGCACCTAATCAGTGAGGCTTAGCATGTGGATCTGTTAGCTTACGGTCAGGCTAACACCGTTATCACACCCTTCAGAAGTTTAATTGACCTTTTAGCTAAGGGCTAGCCAACTTGCATGCAAGCTATTAAGTCACCTTCACAGACATTTAACAAGGAATACGTTTTGTGCATTAAAGAGAAGATATTAATTTGAGTAAATGGGACTAGAAGTGATATGAAGCCATTACACAAAATGGGGCCCTACTTACTCCCTGGCACCATAAGACAAGCAGTCATCCATGAGGAATTAAGAGTATGGACTTGGCGAGGACGAGATGGTGGTGGTCCATTTGCTCAGCATTTACAGAATATTAAATGTACTCTAAGGAATCAATGACAAGTTGATAATTGACCAATCAAGCCACTGCCACTAATACGGTGCCAGACTTCATTGACCACGTAATAACCAGACTCCTGTCCAAGAAACCTAAGTCCTTGTAGAGAAGGGCTCAATTGAAGATGTCTTCTTATTGCCATAGGCTGAAAACATGAATCATTAACAATTATGAATTCTCTCTGTAGAGCAACCCCTCTCGCCTTCTTTCACTCTTTAATTCTCTCACTCACACACACACACACACACACACACACACACACACAGCAAATCCAGAAGATGGATCCCCCAGTGAGTAGAACTGAAGATCAGAAAAGAGAGCACTTTGAAAGCGCGAGAGAAGCTGCAGAGCAGCTTCAATGGACTGCCTCAGTGACAGCAGTCAGTCAAACTCTGAAGGCTCCCGGGTGTGTATCCATCGCATCATTGCACACATGTAACTGCCGCCAGTGCTAGGGCTGTCATTATCATAGGAATATATGTACACAAGGGAAACAGCTGCAGAGTGGCATCTACAGCCCCAAGATGAATGTATAATATACCAGAGAGGCGTTTTCAACAATGGTTCCAGACAGAAAAGCATGACAGTGCTGCATTATTTGTAACAAGCAATGTAAATGCTAAAGAAAATCTATTAATACCATCCTATGTTTCTGTCTGCATGTTAGTTAAATGATGTAAAGGTAGCATAGCATAATGCATTGACCTAACCCTCACTTTCCACATGCTGCAAGCACTGATGCGATATGCAAGCTTGAAAATTACAAGCTGCTGCACTGAATCATATCAAAGTATAGCCTAGGCTATACGGGAGCCAAGCAGATTCGAAATGAGCATGGAGTGAGCTAGCACTGGGAGCTAACCAGGGCCAGGAATTCCTACAAAAAAATCAAACCTGGCCTTGAATAAAGAGGCAACATCAATTATCTCTCATAAGGAAAAGTTATATTCAGCCTAAAATATTACAGGTTTAACTAAACTTTACAGGAAAGCGCACTATTTCCCTCATTTACATCAATGTGTGTAAATAAAATTAGACAATCAAGGTCGGTCTCGAGGAACAAAATGGCCAATAACTTCCAACATCAAACATAAAAGCAGTCTACTATATGAAAAATACTAAGGCGTATTAAAGGAAAATGGGGCAGATAAATCAATGGGCCTGTTAACCACAGAGCTTATTTTATATAGTGATCTGCTAAATTGGGAACAATCGGTATGGCAGACTATCTAGACAGAAAGACACTCTTTTTCAATAGCTTTTCAGGCTATACCCCGGCCATAGAAGAAATATGACCCCCACCATCTCAAATCTTCACAGTGGATTTAAGGAACAAAGAGAGCTTCAGTGGGTCCGCGTCACACACGGAGAGATGCTTCGCGGCTGTCAAAAGTGCTCACGAATTTAGTCTGAAATTTTGGGTGGTTTTCACCCAGTCTTTGCATATATTTCAGAGGCTCGCTAGTCTTTTCCCATTCGCTCCTTGTGAAAGAATGTCAGACTGTGTCACCACTCTGTCTGTCGCCACTGGGGATTACACCCTGATCGGTGCAGCTGTTCAGCAGCCTCTTTCTCCCTCCATCTCCTTATCTGACATTCCTTTTACCATAGGTAAAGTTGACAAGCTACGTTTTCACATAGTTCGGCAGCCTTTTTTCGTTCGTCCCATTGCATACCTCACCTCACATGCAGATCTCAACTGAATGCCATTCGTCCTCCCAACATGACAGGAAAAAAAAGCATTTCCTTCTGAAAACCCACTTTAGTTTCAGCAGATTATTTCAGCTAACGTCAGGGTAAAGAAATAGAGATATTATTTACAAATGGTTAAACTACCCAATTAAAGACAAGCCAGTCTCAGGGGTAAGAAGGGAGTAAGTAGGGAGCCTTCCAAGTGCTGTGGTTGCTCCAAACGCCATCTTCAAAGAGAGCCCCACTAGCTGGGCTCCCAAGTTCAAACAGACAGACAAATAAGAAGGCTGGGAGGCGAAATAGCACCTGCTAGCCAGCAAACACACAGCAAGACGTGAGTAAATAAAGGTTTCGAGTTTGCATCAGTGAGTTTGCGCCATTAGCCCCTGAGCATGAAAGGCGTGTGGGCCTGTCTAATGTAGTCTTTGAGCTCTCGTACTCACGGACAGAAGATTAGGGCATTGAAAGACTGAATAATGCAAGAATGCTGGGGTGACCCTGTGTGAATATATGGTACTGTCTCATTTATGGTATTGCCATCACTACCACACAGGGATGTTTTCATCCCTGGCCCCCTCTGGGTCCTGCCATTCCAATTTTGATGGATGTTTATATTGAAAATAATGTTAAAACTGTGGAAGCCCACATTTTTAGTGTGTGTGACCCTCCCAGTGGGAATCAAATCCCTAACTCCTACTAAATGAGCTGGACAAGAGATGAACCCACTGTTGCATATCTTTTCCCTCCATTCTTATCTTCACATTACGTGGCAATTTTTCCTACGGGCATGACATATTTTATTTTTGTGATCTAAGATTTGTCAAATTGTTGGGGAATACACCCCAAATCACCAGCTTACCTGTTAAATCACAATACCGACAAGGACATGAACTGGTCAACTGTCACAGCCTCGGGTCCGATTCCCTCTGAAACCACATTACCGTAGCTGCATGACCTTGTCCAATCTGGCTGACTGGGCTTAGGGATCCTCCTGCAGGTAAGGGGAGAAGAAAGAAACTTCAGACACGGCAGAGACGGACAGTAATGCACAAACTTGTACAACCAGCCTTGGTCTGTCTATGATTCGAAGATTATTTCTATCTGAATGTCACGTCTGAGAGGGATGAGCCTACACTGCCTGCCACATCCACCCCAGCACCTGGTTGGTTGTCTGAAAAGGTCACCAACTAGTTTGGAATATTAAACAGTTCAAGTCCACAGAAATAAAAAGCATTTGAAAAAGGAAGTGGGAGGCTTCAAAAAAGCTTTTGACAGGATATAGCTATCGCACAATCTCTGGAAGACAGGCCATGGCTGATATGACGGAGTGAATGAATAAAGCCCAGAGAAGAAAGGGCTTCTAAAAGTGGAAGTGGGGATTATTCTTCTCTACTATTCATGGGACATTATTCTTCAATCAAATGCTTGCCTTTTTAATATCAAGAGAGCAGTAGGGAAAGGCTGTCAGAGATAGACAATGAGGAAAAAAAGAGGCACAAAAAGAGACAGAGAGTGAAAGAGAGAGAGAGAGAGAGTAAGAGAGAGCAAGAAGGGAGCGAGAGAGACCACAAGGGGTTTCGGGACATTCATCATTCCCTTTTCATATATCTGAGACGCCCAGACTTGATCATCACTATGTGACCTGAATGGAAAATATTCACAGCTATCTCAGATGGTATTCTTCCAATACAGAACTTTCAACAAGAGATCAATGGGATGAGACTAATATGCAAGTCATCTTCGGTACATGCCAACCATGCATCTGCATGCTGATGTAGAATAATAGATAAAATTAAGGCAGCACTCAATATTTGGCCTTTAAACATTACCAAATATGGCAGATTAGGCAATAGCAGCGCTCCAAGGTATGCCAGACTTCGTAATACTAGAATCCGTAGTGAACCACAGGGAGATGAATCCAGTAATAGACTGACCATCTCAAATATATAAAAAGGGGTTTGTCCCTTCCAAGGGGAGGAAAAGTAATCTGAGGCTGGAGATGGAGAGATGTTGTCGTGGAGAGGGCGGGCATGGAAGAGAGCATCTTAATGATCTGTGCGTGGGAGCCACTTTCACTCCTTGCTCTGTCTCTGTGGGAACTCGAAGGTCAGGTGCCTAATGAAATGATTCAATTACTGGCGGGCTGGGTAGCGGGAATAGCGGAAACAGACGATTCCCCTTTAAACTAATTTTAGGACATCTACGTTGCACACAAGGATATTCAATAATAGTAAACCAAATCAAGTGAATAAACTTTTTTAAATGTTGTAATGTTGTGAAAGTGGTCATGCATTTAAAAACATTCTGAATAATTATTTACTTGAGCACAACTTGCAATATTATATATAACAGAAGGCACTATGTAAAAACAATGCATCTTGCATTCTGTAGTATGCACAGCAGCTCAATTCACTGTACTTGGGTATGTCAGAAATCAGGTCAATGTAACGGAGGCATGTTGAACAGTAGAAAGGTTAGTACGGAAATATTGTGTTGTCGTACATAAAAAAAATAAACGCAACCCTAACGCTTCTAAATTCATGTGACATCACTCAGTCACGCCACACCTCTTGCGAAGAGCATTGGCAATAGAAATATAGAACCTCTGCGCAAAATACTTTAACTTTTTATTTTTTTTTATAAACGTGGAACTAAAAACAATCTCCAAATGAGGCTGTCTAATGGCAAGTAATGATGTGAAACAGACAAACGATACCAATGCTCCTAAAAAAGTAAACCCTATTATTCAGGAAATGACAAAAAGCAACATGAGCTCCACTAAGTGAAAAAAAAAGTTCAGCTGTTGGCAGTCCACGGGGCTCAAATGAAAAGCGCCAAGTCATTTACACAGTCATACTCCAGATGGAGTATGAGGCGGTACTGGATCACAACAGTGCAACATGTTGGTAAGCTTGTACATGTGTCATTTGATTTTTTCTTTTTATGTATTTCAGCATACTAACTTGAGTCAATGTAGTGCTCATAGACTTATCAAGTCATTCAAAGGACTTGCACAGCCCTTCATAGTTTGACCAGGGTTGATGGGAAAGTATGTTGCTTAATGTGAGCGTAGAGCAAATCTAAATTGAGAGGAAAGGTAATAGTGGAATGATCTTGCTAGTAGCTGTAGTTGTCTTTTTACTCAGTTGCTCTTCCTCACATGTGCTCTACAAAAAAGTAAGAGTAAGTCTGTAGTCAGCAGTCCACATGCTTATTGCTGATGCGATGACTTTGGCAAAATACATAAAGGGGTGGCACACGTAAACAAAACATGGGACGTGAGCAAATACTCCCACACAAGATTACAACTCAACATGACCCAGGTTTTCCCCTAGAGGGCCACAGACATGGATTACAAAGTTTAAAAACTATTGACATGAGACACAAGTTGGCAAGTTGCCACACGGGCACCATTAATGGTTTGCATATAAACCAATACCTCCACTGTAACCAACACCGCCAATGAACAAGAAATTGTGCAGTGTCCAAATATTTTCAACTCATTATCTGCAAAGCTTCATAAACTCCCAGGCGCATGCTTTTAGAGCGGAGGACTAATCGCAATTAATAACAAGATATGGAGTTCTAAAAACTGCTACTTATAAATATTCATCAGGAAGCAGATCAAAAAGGAAAAAGAGGGGAGTCAATAACCAGCACAAAGCTTTTTTTTTGTTAAAGCCCTATTATAGAGCCTCGTCTGTGGAAGGACTCGCCCCTTTCCCTGCACATTGACTCTTCTAAAGGAGTCTTTTCAGGATCGCCCAGGCCTGACCTCCACTACCTGGCACCGGCTGCCACCATTTGAAATCCTCTTAGTCCACTGAGCTCCACCGTGTCCATGGTAGGATGAGGGATGTGATGATGGTTAGCAAGTGGGGAGCTTAGTGACCGCACCACATATGCTGGAATATTCCATCGCTAGCCAGTTAAAAGAGCTGTTTCAATTTGCTCGCCGAAGATGTGATTAGGGGCCCTGGGCTTTTTAACATTTGTACTGGTCCGCCTTGTTTTCAACCTCTGAAACATTAAGTTTCGTTGTAGTAGACATTCCTACTATGAAACAATTTTCCATTGTTGCATGTTACCATAACAACCTATGCAAAGGACCCTTATTCAAAATAAAGCTAACAAACATACCATCATGCACAAACATGAAATCAGAATAGTTGTTGCAAGGAAATCAGTGTAGAAAGATCTTTAATGTGGTTCTTTGATGTTAATCCATGTAATTGAACGCATATCAAGTCAGTTGTCCTGTGAGGCGAAAGCGTTCCAATTCCCTTGGAGGCATCCAAATTAGTGGTTGGGTAGAACCTTTCTTTAGCTCTGACGGAGAAAACTTAAAACTACAATGCTACCCACACTCTACAAAAAAGTGTAGCCTATACTTTGTACATCAGGATGGGGGACACTTTATACAAAACCTGCAGGGAGGAATCCATCCCAAATATTTGTATCTCTTGTCACGTCAAAGTATGCTCTGAGAGAGAGAAAAAAGGTCTTTGTTGTGTTCTCCCGACAGAAAACTGTGGGGAAATGCATGCTGAGACCACAAACACATTCTCTTCCTTCCCACTGTAAATGTGGACAGCTGATCTACCCCATAAGAGATAGAGAATATGATCCATATTCTGGAGAAAACAAAGAGTTTTTATCCATTCCATGGGCCAGCTCTTCGGCACATTATGATGAGGTCAGATAATTAGGTGGTGACAGGGTTCATGTGGGAACAAGCAGGCCGAAGAGGAGGTTATTGATTAGCAGTCATGATGACACTATTTTGAGCAAGGTGGGAAGTGTGTATCGCATGACAAAAATATGTATCGCATGACGTATGAGGATGTGTGGTGTGAGTAGTAATTTGTTGCCAAATCAGAGTATTGAATGAGTGAGTCCTTACAGGCTATATCTACTCTGCAACCATGACAATCTCTTGGGGCGCCAAAGGCAGTTTGCATGAGCAATAGGTTACCATACAATTCATGGGTTTTAATACAAACTGTTCAGTCATCTCACTAACCCTGCTTTATATCAATCTTCATTCAAGAGTGAACTCCTGACAACATCTACTGAAACTCATAAATTAAAGGTTGAATGCTACACAAATGGCATTGTAATGTTACATAAGAGCTCAACCAGGCAGCTTCCCTTTTTGGGGGGTTGGGGGGGGTGACTTGAATGAATCTCTGTGGCTCCTCTGATCGCCAAGTGATTTATCAGAGATAGTAAAACCAGAGTTCTTCAAAGGCTATTGAGGAGGAGCCTATGGAAGGTTCACGAAGAAGTGCTCAGGCAAGTGATATGAATGATAATCCTTGGCTAATAAAATTTAAGCTTATTAAGTCACCAATGCAAGTTTGAATTTACTTTTCAAAAGGAGGACACTTATTTTGTAAGCCAAATCAAGTGGACGAGCGTGTACAAAAGGGGAGGAATTTCATTTTCAAAGGGAAAACATTTATTTTGCGAGCCAAATCAAGTGTCCAAACCTGTACAAAAGATGTTTTAAAACACAACCTCTGTGAAACATGTCAAAAAACACATTCTTACAAAAGCAAGCAATACAAACACAATTATACGATAGGCATTAGCATAGCACTTAGGCAATATGGTTTTTTTACAGCAATTTGTTACTGAATACAAATTATGAGTGAATACAGACAGTAAGTCACTTACATAAATGTCACTCACAAAAGTAGTCAAGATAGTGTGTTGGGAATTCGTTTAGCGTTTTGAATAGAGCTGGCAAGTGTGATGGTAAAATCCGAGGTCAAATCTCCGAGACTTATCTTGCTTTAGTAGTTAGGCAGAAGTTGGACTACTTGGTCGGGTGGGTTGCAGATGGTGAATGCTGAGTTGTAACTTGCCTAGGAATGTCAGGAAATACCAAGGCACATAGGCAGCCTAACACAAACTCTGCTTCACTGAATTGGCATAGTTGTGAACAGCAACAAGAACAAGGGCAATCTTACAGTCTAACGCCCAGCACTCCATTCAGATTATTTTTGAGTAAGCCTTTTCTCGTTCCATTGTTTCAGAAACGAAAAAACATGGGAAATCAGAAAAGTAAAAATAAGAGTGCATTCATATGGTTTGTTTGACAAAAGGCTCCCATCCAGTCCAGTTGAAGAAGGGTGCAGTAGGCCGAGTATCTTCTCTATTCAATGGCACTGAGTGGCCCACTACGTGTGTGCCTGGCCGTTATTACTGATAATTTATCGTTCACTGGTAAATTGAAAAATCTACGAAAGTAATCCAAAAAGGTTTGGTGGGTTTGAGTGTTGCCTTTTTATTATGTGTCTGTGGAGATATGGCCCTAAAAATGTCACTAACATTTTCTCTTTTCTTTATTGAGTTATATAAATGTATTTACTACCGTAAAACTATTACTTGAAACCATAACTTTTACCTTAATCCTTGTTTTGCCCTAATCATTGGTGTATCTGGTCATTTTACAGAAAGAAAATAAGAACATAGCAAGCCAACCATTCATGTTATGGTGTAAATCTGGCGTACTGGAGGCCAGAAGTCAACAGACTGCAGGGAGCAAACAAGCCTTCTACACCAACATGAGAACCCAGCCAACCTGAGCACATCAGCCTATAGAGAGCCTATAGTCTGAGCAAGACTGTCTGGACATTTCAGCTGTTAGACAAATCCACAATGGAACAAAGCCAATACTGCATTCGTGGGCACATTCAAAAGCCAGCCTACATCAATTCTGCACTGGCCGTGTACATAAAGTACAGTTTAAAATGGGAAGGGAGCGCCACTCCCTATCGGTTTGTATAGGTACTGGGCCAGTTGAAGCCGGTCCCTTTTGTTGTGGGGGGTTAGGGGTGGGAGGAGAGTGTCTAGGGGATTAGGGCACCCCAGGCTGGGCAGCATTAGTGCTGTCTGGGTTATGTCTGTGAACTGGGCCATGGCCAATGATGCCTTAGGGGAAACACACTGAAGAGTTTTGCTGTCAGAATTAGGGTCCCACAGAGAGTCTGAGAACACAACAGCCCCCATTGGAACAACACAAAGCTGCCGCCACCTTAAACTCACCGGCACTCGAATACTGTAAGAGAACAAAAACAAGGCTTAGCAAAAAAAAAAGAAAAAAAGAAACATGATAAATATTAAATACAATTATTAAATCACCCTACTGACATTGTACAATCCTTACAAGTGGAAATGCTAGGCCTACATAGTGCATCTTGTGCAAGGCAAGCCAAAAAGGCAAATTGTTTAAATCAACTTCAAATTCTGAAAGGGAAAAGGCGTGCTCCAAAACCCACTTTCCAAATACTCTGCTTAAAGCTTTGCTGTCTCTCTGGGGGTGACAAACTGGCCCTAAAGTTAAGGGCCTCAACAGAAAGACCATTGTTCCATGAAGTGCCAAGATGGTGCAGTCATTTCTGCACACTAAGTCGGAACATCAAAGTCACTTCAAGAGTGCGAATGCCAGCACAAAAATATGCCTTGCTTAAAGAGAGCATTGGGCTTGCATAATGAACACAGCTAAACCCTCTCCTAGCATTCTTTTTCTACCAGACCTGTGCTCAACCTGTTCCAACTTTTACGGAACCTGAATAAACTGTATAGCCTACTGAGTTCAGAATAGCTCCTTTGTGTGGTTTGACAATCTGATCAGAATAACTCCACAGGAAGAAAAAAAAAATTTGTCCACCCACATGCCCACCTTTCCAAAGTATGAACTCTTAGAAAGCATGTTTTAACTTTGTTCAATTAACTCAATGTCTGTGTTGCCCATTTCAAACCAGCTACGCTGGCAGCATATTGATTGCAGGGGCACCATAAACCTTTGCAGGCTTTCAGGTTTTATTGATCGTTCAAACTGACTCCAATCCATTAGAGAGCTTTAAAATGCAGCCCCATTTGTGTTACTAGAAAAAATATATACCATAACCTTCCTCATGTTTGCATTAGCATTGAGGCAAGCAGAGGGTTTTATTAGCTTGGAAGTGAACAGTGAAAGGGGCACAAGGTATCATCACTCACGTCTTGACCACTATTTCAGCTGCTCAGTTAGACTGTCATCCAAGATGCTACAGTCATCTCAATGACAATAGTGATTATGTGCTTAGGGATGCAGGCTCCAGGACATGTCCTGCTACGAGCCTAAACGCCGCAGCCCTTTGCTCATTAGCCTATTATCATGCTCCATGGGAGAGACTGGCTTAGCGGTCCACTCCATGTATCAGAAAACAAACAAAAACCTGAATTGAGAATTCCATGAAATCGAAGTACAAACATTATCAAAGTTTCAAGGCCAATGAAATTAAGGAATGTTGATATTAATATTGTCAAAATTGAAGTGGTGGGACAAGGATTAAAAAGCAATGCTCACATTCTACATCCAATAGATTTGTTTTTAGTAACTCGTTTAAAGTGTGCTGTGGAGAAAACATTTTTATTAAAGAAAACGTTATGGTCAAGACTAACTTTCATTTCTATGCTGTGTAAAATATATTTTTGTCATTATGGTGAAGTCCAATGTTTCAGTTCTTTAGCATTTTGTATGCTGTGGTTCTCTTTACTAGCTCCCAGTCAAAATGTTCCATCAGCACCTTACAGTGTAATTAGTCAACTGAAATGTAATATGCCTACTAATCAAAGGCCTTGCTGGGCCTTGGCTAAGTCCCTCAGGTTCAGCTAATAAAGGAGATTGTGAAAGAAAGAAATGCATCCTAACAAGGCAATACTGGTGAGATCCACTTTGGTCGAAACAGCAAAAAGTTAATTGTGCTTGGTTTTATTTATTCTTAAATGGTTTATCTAGGATGCTCTGTTGCCAGTGCTGAAGTGTTACTGTGCACGGTTAGCATAGATATTATGATGGGACTTTCACCATGAATGTGACTGTAGTTCAATACAGCCTTACTAATAAGAAATTCTCTTGGCATTTCAGATCCCTGGAAAAGATAAATGTGCTGCATCATCCTATGAGCTGAGCATAATGTATTCACAGGCTCAAAGAAATAAGATGACAAGTCTGTTCTGAGGCTGTCGTTAACAACATTGTAGTTAGACAACTGAGGAAAAAAAGTAATCCCCTACATATGGCATGCTTGCACACCAAATAGCTTTGATGATTAGGTTACGATTATTAAAGAATAATGTGATTTTCTGCCCACACCGGTCCCTCATGAACATGAAGCCTAATATAACTCTGCAGTCCGGGTAGCAAAAATGCTTAGGCCCATGTCACAGAGAAAAGCTAGAAAATAGTCAACTCCGCTCTCAAAATCAACAGGGGGCCGCTTGAGTGCTGCCAGCCATCTCCAAATAGGAGATGAGAAGTAATTCAAAGAGGATTTCCTGGTTATCTCCAGCAGGGGATGAGCAGCAGAAGTAGAGTGACCATCTGCTTTGCCAGTCTGACGTTTCACCTCTAATTATCTCCCCTGCTGCAACCTGAACCCACCTATTTAGAAAGGTCTACTTGGAGCTAGTTGCTGAGCTTTAGATATCGTAAGAAATTAAATGCAATAATTTTTGGAAGACATAATACAGCTAGCATATCTAAAAAATGTCCAAACTGTGACTGGAAGTAGGCTACTTGATATTGATATAATACATGTAAAATAAAACATTAGTAGGAATTTGAGAGAATAGAGGCATTCAATTACCGCCAATAAATAATCAAATACCCTTATGTCCTAATCAAACCCCTAACACAATTTAAAGAAATTGAAGTGATGGCTTGTAGGCTTTTATCATTTGAACAATTACATTTTGCGGAACCTGACACTTCGCACTGATGTAATGCCTTTCCTATCAGGCCACATTAATATCATTCAAACTGAACAGGAAAATATCCAGACAGAGGCTATGTTAGACACAGAAGCAGACATAGGCTGAGCAAGTTGTAGCGCCACAGGAGAAGACCGTGAACATGGGGTGCTTTGTATATTAGGGATCCGCTTATTATTGATGAACTTAAAGTAAAATACTAAACATCTGTCGTAGTCAAACCTCAAAGCACCGGACCATCAGGTTTAACCATGAATAGTACAAAGCCATTGCTGGCTTACAAACACAGCAGTGGGGATGCCATGTCTGCTGTGTCAGAAACAACATATGGTTCAGGGTTGCCATTGATGGACCCCCTGAAAATTTTCTCAACCACTAGGATTTAGTGAGTATATTCTACCCAGTAAACAAGAAAAGTAGAGCGCATTGCAGATAAAGTGGTGTTAGCCTGCAAAACATAATTAGATGTTTCTCATATACCTTCTAGACCTGTTGGCACTGTTGTGGCAGTACTGGCTTGAAACCAAAGCACCATTATGTAGGAGTGAAATGTAAGCTTGAAGTAAATGTGTACAAAACAGTCATCAAAAATGTGAAAAACCTACAGATCGTTAGTGTTTTATATGGTGAAATCATTGTCATCATTTTGGCCAATTACTGTCACGGGGGTTCTGATAGATGGACCCAATTCAAGTGAGCAACGTGCCATCCGCTATGGTATTACAATACCAGACCTCTTCTGTTGTAGTCATTCTCATTTAAAATAGGGTCCTGAGGACAATTCACTTTTGTTAAATACTAACATTGAAATACATCCTGCAATGCAAGAGGTCTCAACTTCACGTAAGAGTTGTGCAACAAAATGTACTGCTGATGGAGTCTCTCATTGAAGAGAAAATTTTAAGAGGTTTGAAGGACAAACATCAACAATCAATCAAAAACCAAGACAGAAAGATGGCTATGCTCTCTGCCAAGAACACAATGTCATTTTTCTGGCATTAAAAAACACTAGTCCTTGTCAAGACTCTTATAGCCTGCATGGTTAGGCTCATCACAGCATAGAGACCTAAGGGCCATGCAAACTATGAACAACATGCACACCATATGCCTAATTCTGACATGTAGCCTATGTTTTGCCAAATGTAAGCAAGTTTTCAAAAAATATTTTACAATTAAGGCGACCAATGGTTGATGGAGGAAAAAAAAACAAGAAATGTGGCTGTCCAATGTTCACGCATGGAAATGCAATATTGAGTGGGGCTGAATGAGAACAATTTCAAATCACCTGTCGGACATGGTAATAGTGGTGAGGATTTATTTTTTTTACCAAAGAATGTCCCATTCAAAGATTTTAGAATAGTAACTATTGAACAAATAGAGACCTGATAAGGGTTTACTTCAAATATGAAGTTAACCCTTCATCCTGGAAATGAAAAGTTCACTCCCAAAGCAGCGTCATCTTCAGCACACAATGAAAGTACAGACAGAGCCTTGTTAAATGCATCATGTAGTTGAATAAATGAGAAGTTAAACTATTGGGATATTTTTTCCATATTAAAGGTTAACATAGATTCATTATAATCGGAAAGGTACGTCGTAGAGTTACCAGATAGTACAAAAAATGGCATGTTCACAGAAAAATATAAGCCTGAGGTCATGAGGAACTGGTTCTCACAGCCTGACAGGGTGGTTTCGTACTGCTGCCATGCAAAAACAAACTCGCACAGTAACTCACTGAACTTAGATGTGGTACCAGGACTTTCTAGCCACGTAGCATTGATAGCAAGTCAAGCTAAATAGCACTTTAATTGCCAAAGGACAGCAGAGTAGAGTACAGGTACAGCGATAATATAAAGACTATATTAAGCCATCTATGTGCAAAGTACGGTGTGGTCTGACAATGAATCTCATAGCAAAGAGCGATGATTTACTTTGGGAAAAATGTTTCCGAACATTATGGAACTGATTAAATGGCAGTGCATGCTAGCTAGCTAGATAGCTAGCCAGCCAATATCATGCATAGCAAACAAGAAAGAAATAACGATGCCCTGGTATGTTTTGAAGTTCTTCAAATCCATTGTTACTTATTGATACGCTTGTCTACGGGCAACAGAATAAACACTTGATAACTGCATACAGGTCGAATGATCTGACAAGCAACAAAGTGAAGGAAGACTGATTTTTTTTTTTTTTGCAATTTGTAGAAGAAAATTGTTTGAAAATCGGCTAATGTTAGCTTGTGTTAGCTAGTCCCTGCCTTGCCTGTTGTGTGCGATGGAGTGAGGACAGACTGGCTCAGTCAAGACTGTGTGAAAGCGTAGGCTACAAGCTGGAAGACGGAGTGGCTTACCTGTGTCAACAATATATTGTGTGTGACAAGCAACTGGTATCCGGGTAATGGTGAAACAACCTGTATTAGCAGGGATGCTTCGCCTGTCAACTTGCTAGGTAACTTGCTTCTCTGTCTGTTATGTCAAGTCCCTGAGCTGGTCCTCTTTCATGCGAGTGAGCACTGAATCCAAACACTGACTTCTCACTGCTTTGCTCGGATTCTGCTACCGCGATACAACACGAGAGGGTGGCGTTTTCCTTGAACCAATGATAGCACCCGGTGTCCAAAATCTCAACACCAGGGGACGCTATCAGTTTTAACTTTTTTACGATACCCTAGCTATCATTTTACTATAAGGACATTCCCTAAATTTGTATTGGCTCCACTCTTTATGTGGTAGGCAAATATTAAAATCTTTCATTTTCAAGTAATTAGACCAAATAATGGAGAAAATATCTGTATTTCTAACCCTAGTATTCAAATGTTGTTTAATTCACAGTATTTATTGCAAAGGCCCCTTATGTCCTAATCAAACACCAAACACAAGCATCTAACAGTATGTCTTGTCTGGGTTTCAGTTTAGTTGGCTCTGTTACACATTCTTCACTATGTTCTAATGATCCTTTCATGCGGCTCTCTAATTGAAAAACTGCCATAATTAAAATCCCTATTCAGTGGCCAGACATGGGTACTAGGTGGGGTTATCTTCCTGATGGACTTGTTTCTTTGAATTGAAAGAAAAAACGTGTCCTTGAGTTGTTGTATACCATACCTACTGTTATGCTATCAATGCATGCCAGGTCCCAAGCAAAAGCTGAAAGACTAGTTTAGAGTTTGCTTCATATAATGAAGAATGTTGGGACACTGAGCACTCTCACGGTCCTACCTCTGTTTATGAAATTATGGTCAAAGATGTTGCGTATCACTGGACTCAGAGTCAATACATATAAGCTTCAAACACCACTCTGATTTTAATACCTGTCTGAAATCATTCCATAAACCGCAGTTCAAGGATATTAGGGATTAATGTCCTAACACAAGCTGTGATGTCAGACTCTGCTAAAACCAATTCACACAGCAGGAGTAGCAGCCTGCATCACATAGTGCCTAGTACATGTTTATATATGTCCAGGATTATGACATTTTGCATAACTTAATACCCGAAACGATGACATATGTTACTTAAATTTGTATTTTTAAATCAGGACGTAGCTCTTTTTATTTTCTTTGGACATATTGAATAACAGCAACCGAAAGTGCAGAAGCCAAGCAATTCATTGTATCTCAAAAATACAATGAGCATAATATAAAAAAACTGAGAAGACCAGAACATTTTTGGTTGTGTTTTTTTCTGTTTATGTGTGTGTGTGTGTGTGTGTGTGTGTGTGTGTGTGTGTGTGTGTGTTGCATACAAAATAATCCCTGGGAGGGCTCCAAAGGGACAGTCCTATTCTCTGGGTTGTTTTATTGCTGGGCCTAACGTGACACAGACTGACTGGGCGAGATAACACTTTTAACTCCTACAGTTTATTTGATCAGTGGCTATTTGTATTCTGTGGCAGTTTCTCATTTTCACTTTGGGAAAAAAGGGAAGAGACATGCCACTTTAATGTGCTGATCTATCCAACATTAATCCTGGTCCAAAAAAAGAGAAATAAAACGAACTGCACTGCAAAAAGGGATAGGTGCTGGTGGTGCATCACAATGGATGGAGACATTTGATGTAAAATTATTTCTAAATCAACCTTGAATGTCTATTCGTCTTTTTTGTCTTTGTATCTCAACCTCTATGGGTGTGCTCACATATATATTGCAAAATCAGGCCTTTATGGGGTAAAATATGTAGGTTCAATATATTGGTACTCCAAATATTGGGGGATTGCAAGTGTTTACTTAATGTAATAAATTAATTTATACAACATTTAAGAAAAATACATCATGCTCATATAAGAGCAAGTAAGAGTGACTTTATTTAACATGTATGTGTGCCATGCTCATGTTTATGAGGCAATAGGGGTGCACAGAAGAGAACAAATTACTTAATATACTAAGTTTCATGTGGGATGTTCAGTGCCTGTGATCTGAGATACAATGCTATACAATACAACAATACAAAGTCTGACTCAGAAAGCTCACCTGCTAAGGAAGCAAGAAAAGTGCTTGACAACAGTCACGATATTTTTATAGTATATGATGGTAACAATATTGTTAAAATGTTGCTTTCTTTGTCATTTGTGGCATTTTCTCTATGTTTTTCATCCCATTCCAAGAATATAAATTTACCCAACCCGCTGAGTGTGACCTTGAAACAGACAGTGCTCTGATTTAAATTAGCAATCACTCTCTCATTGTCTAATCATTCAAAGAGAGCAGCCTAGGCCGCTGAAAAAAACTGATTAGTAATTGAAAAAATCAGGGATCTTGTTCATAAAAATACCTCCCGGAAAACTAATAGACAATGTCATCAAATGTCATAGTTACGGTTTGGTATTTCTTGTTACACATTGAAGGTCTATAGATTATGGGAGATTTGGTATTATATAAAACAGTAGCTGATGGTACGACGAAGTAATGGGTGACATATTTAAACATTATATTATATATTTGCATTCAAAATTATAGTCCTAAATATGTATATGCACAGTATGCAAGCACAATGTCTGTGACATTTTTGAGAGAGTTGGAAAGTCTTCACCTCTCTGCAGAGCACAAAAGAAAAACAGGCAATTCTTTAATGTTCTTCAAGATGTTTACGTTTGACCTATCCACCTGAGAATTTCCGTGGGCAGAAGCAAGATGGCATCTTAGCATGCAGCACAGAGATGGGTCTGTCTGACAGCTGATTGATCCAAGAGTTGTGCACACACTGTTGGCTTTCCATTTATCTTCGTTACCCAGGCGATGAAAGATTCATGTGCAATTATTACATGATCTACTTTAAGCAGAATATTAAAAAGATCCTCAATGAACAGTCTTTATACATACTTACAATGGTCACCCTCTCCTTCCTTCAATATTCCTGGTTAGCAGCACAATCTCATGCAAAAGTTGAACAGTAAGATGGCTGACCAAGACAAAAGCTACAGTATTTTGTACGTAACCGTTCAAATCTTTGCTCTTGTTAGGGCCCCAACAACTCTCTACAAAATGAAAACTAACTTTATTGGTACCGAATCAACAGCCTCAGACTATCCTTATATCAGCTCTAGGCATGGATTGAACCCATAGTCCCATTTGCCATAAAGCCAAGAGTAACTCTTTACTAGGGAGGATTTGAGGGATTTTGCAGCTCAGGCTTGGCAACTCAATATTAAAGCATAGTTACAAGGGACCTCAGCAGCTACGCTTCAACCACACCAAGTCATAGCCACTGCACTATGCTTTATCTGTGCCCACTTAAGAATATCAAGGGCTTGGGTGATGAGTTGTGGTATTCATAATTAGTGTGTTAAAACAGGCATATTGCACTTTCAACTATCTTTTTTCTAAGTTCTAGTCAGGTGGAGGGTGCATATTAATTATCTGCATGGCACTCCATAAGGCTCTGTCCCCGTCCATAATTAGCAGAGAGAAAAGCTCTGGTGATAGTTTGTGAGTGAGTGAGTGAGTGAGTGAGTGAGTGAGAGAGAAAGTAGAACTACCCCTGCTGTTTTCCGCAGGTACATGTTAACACTGGGGAGGACATTTTTACAGTGTAAATAGCCTTCAGTTAGCTGAGACTAAAATCCATTATTTCTCAAATGTGCTCCATAATGTGTTAATGTTGTGTTTCATTCCTATAATGTAATCCATTCTTTTTCTTCTTTTCTGTTAGATTGAAGCCACAGAAATTAAAACTGGTTCATACTAGAGGGTGAACTTGTGATGGTAATTGCATTCACCATAAAAAAGTGTGTGTTTTTTATAGATCATGTTTGATCACTTGTTAGTATCTAATCTCATATGGTTCATGTACTAAACGTAAATCAAGACGTGAAGTCCTTCAGCAAATAACTAAGGTTAGATGAGAAAAATCATATGTAGCACAAAGTTCCTTTCTTTTGATTTCTTTTGAGTTTTACATAAATGGTAATTTTGGATACTACTTATAAATGTGTAAAATAAGTGCTCTATTAACTTGGCTGAAATATAGGATATGTTACACTACAAAGCTATTTTCTTGACGATGTGGATACTCAGTCAGCCTATCATAAGGAGTATGGCTTGCTGTATGGTTTAGTCATTCTATGCACAGTCATTGACTGGGTCTTTTCGCAATTCAATCCTGTGATTAACATGAAGATGGCCCACTTTGTGATAGCACAACAGCAGATTAGCAAGCAGTAAATATGTTATTATGCATGATTCGCTGTGCCACAAAGTGATTAGCCAAAGGGCAGGAGTGAGCATCTCTGTGTATGTGTGTGCCTGGGCACAACAGCGGAGGCAGCCAGCAAAGCTGGAATGGACCTCTGGGAGGTTAATGAACGCAAGCAGCAGTCTTGGGGAGTGGCCCTTTGTTCTAGATACAGCTGTCTTCAACTAGGAATGAACCTTCATAATGGATCAAAGAGTGGGTTGAAAGGGGCAATCTATGGAGGGGTCAAGTAGCAGTTAGCACAAGCACCACATGGTTGGTTAGGGAGGGCCTGGCTTAAAGAAATTGTTTGCCATTTTTCATGTTTTTCCTTATTTTTGTATCTCCTGGAGATGACCCTTAATGTTCAGACAGTTTTGTCAATTTAGGCTTTTTAGAGTTTTGAAATTTATCTACATGCTAGTTTGAGATAAATTCATGCACTTAGCTTAGCTCCAGTCAAACCTCACCAATAATTAAATTAGACACTTCAGGTCTTAAGGTTTTGCAAGTATTCTAAAATGTTGTATATAACGAATATATTCCCTTCTTAAAGAAGAAGTACCAACAACCTTACAGGCTATGCTGTGCCATCAAAGAGGCTACTACGCTGACAATTCTATCTCGCACCCATGAATTTATCAGCAGAGCAAGTAAATGAGCTGTGTAACAGTACTACATTGTCGTTTAGGGTTAGCATGCCAACTGTGAGAGTAAAATTTGTTTTATAATAACAATATATAATGCCAGCAATAGGAAGGAAAATAAAGTTGTAGCAAACTTCACTTAAAGTCTTTTTTTTTCTACAAGAATAATGTACACAAGAAGGGAAAATAGCAAGTCACATCTCTACAAGAAGCATTGTCCTCATATGCAACATTTTAAATCAGTCATATTTTCTTTCAGAATGTGCAGTAACTACATTAATTAGAGTCATTGTGTAGACATATATGCCAGTGGAGGTTGGAGAGGAACAACGTTAATGTGCATACAGAGAGGAAGTGGAGGAGAGAAATTAAGCACATGAAAAGAAAGAAGACATCTGACTGCCCTTCTAAGATGGAGAGTCCTCATTAATTTTTGATTGCTGAGCAGGGTTGAGTGCATCGTGTTGGATGTGACCTGCTTTCTGCTGGGTTTTATCTCACTCAAAAGCTTGCAAGTTGCCATCTGCTCAATTTTAGGCAACATTTTACTTACTCTTTCTATGAAACAGACAAAAACACAGAAAATATAAAGATAATTACAAGCACTAAACAGAGCAAAAAAGGGGGACCTACTAAGAATGCCTACATTACATTAGCTTTAAGAAAGTAACAAAAGCAAACTAATAAAGCGGTTTATGTCCCACATTTATTTTTACGGTTTGTATTAATACATTTCAATTATATTTGAGAAGCACCTAAACTTAATCAGCATTAAACAATAAAATGTAATGTTTTGTTCACTTGAGTCACTGCAACATTGCATATTGACTTGTCCAATGAATGTGAAAAATGTGTAGGTCATAGTTTGTAGCAAACTCTCATTCTTGTTGACTCCCAGACATACTGTACCAGTTCTATGCTCGCACTAGGTTTTACCAGCCCAGAGTCATAGTTTTTTGTGATTAAGTACAACAGCATTGCCACCTAATGCAAATGTGCCAAAACATAATCTGAGCCCATACTCTATAGCTAGGTTGACTTTATGTTGCTTAAGCATATCGTATTTAATAACGTGAGTTGCTAACTATAGTCATGGCTTTGCCTTCCACTTTACAGTAATAGACACTGTGGCCTCACTATGATAGAAAACATTATTGTATATTTGTACTTTTGTTTCCTTCATGGGTGTAGCATTACACAGCACTGTCTACAAAACTGCCAGAGTCAATTGACATGAATAATTAATATGAAAGTACTGACAGATACCCCTGAGCCATCTTTATTCTCCTGCACCCGTTTTCAAACAAACGCAAAGCTATTTGTCATTTTTGCCATTGCTAAACGCAAAAAAACGTAATATTAAATGTTTTGAATAAGTTGTTGGGGTATAACTGGAATATTTCCAGTTACTAAAACTAAACTTTAATTGGATACATTAATGGCCATAAGTCATACATTAATGACCATATGACATTATGACCCATCAGTCATACAAAGTCATTACAGCACAGGACCTTTTTTTTAAGATTTGGGTATAGGGGGCACATTCAAGATGTAAAATTAAGTCACCTATCCTGGAAATTAAAAAATCAAGAAAGCGTTAGTGTCAGACCTTTGCAACAATGAAATGTTAAAGTATAGAAGTATTTATTGCAGCCCTCTGGTTCCATCTAGTGGACAGAAGTAGTACTAATAAAGGGAACTATTATTACTATTTAACTTTTAAAAATATACAACTCACAACAAAATAATACTGACCCACTTTAGACGATCTGCACCATATGAATTATTATCTATATGCCTCTCTTCACTTTCACATCCGCCAATATCAAAGATTGATATTCACAATATTAAATAATTATGGCATGACATAGCTCAATAAAATGACATGAACAGTGATTACAGACTAGTTGATAATACCGTTATGATCTTTAATTGGGTTATGCTCACGGAGATGCCTATTTCACTGATAGGCCCAACACAACTGATTAGACTGAATGCTAAATGCAGCACTAGATGGCATCTGTGCACAAATACAGTACATCACAACAGAGTCGAGCGCTTGTACAAAGGCTCATTCAGCATAATCATATAAATACAATACATTTGGTCAAAACGTTATCCATGGGCTCCTACTGCATTCAATAGGCCTGGCTGTTTCATATCCCTCTAGTTGTGACTTTACTTTCTGTTTTAAATAGTGTGTTTGTGGGCATTTGGGAAAAAATGTGGTCACCGTTTTGTGGTTGATAAAAAATGTTTGAACTAGATTTGGTTGTACGCCAAATTTTATGTCGCATTTTGTGCTCCTTTCCGGGTGATTTGCGCAAGCTACTGGCAGCACGGAACAACTACATCCGGACTGCGCACCAGAGGTACGCACGCATTATGCAGTTGTCAGTCTTCAGTAGATGTAGACTGTCCGAGCAATGTCATGTTATGGACACACACCCAGTCGAAATATGGAACTTGGTTATGGGCCAAGACATACCCAAAATTGTTCCAAATTTTCCTTCAGGCATGTTATTGAAACTTTCGACAAGAGAGTGGAAGAAGAATCCGACGAGCGAGATTCTCAACATTACCTGAATTATAATAGCCTGCAGAAATGCGACAGATTGAAATGCGTTCGTTCTCAAGACACCATAACAAGTGGGCGCACAAGCACCATGCAAAAGCTCTACGTGGTTTCCATAAAGCAATGACGGCGTTCCATATGGTCTGACTTCAATTCTAGGTAATGTTTTTTCCCGTTTTAAACAATCAGAAATTACGCATCTAGTATTTTTAAGGGGGAAATATGGCGCGGGTTTAGTCAGGTGACCTTGTTCTTTTTATGGCTATATAGATACACGTGGAAGTCGCTAGAGTCTTCACGCGTCGTTTATTTTGACTGTACAAAATATGCCCGTTGTTTTTTGCCCATTGGGTCTTTTCAGTCAAAGAATATGTCCACATAAATAGCTTGGCCTTAGTAGCGTTTGGTCGATGTGAGATACACCTTTTATTTCAGCCCTTAATTTGAGTTTACATTTTGTAATGTTATTGGGCATATAGGCTGCTCAAGAATTATAGGTAAATAATATCGTTCATGGATATGGTCTCAAGGCCAACTCACGAATGGGTCTGTAGGCTTTACCCTGTGCTGCATTCATTCGGTGTTTTCTTATGGAACAGTGTTTTCTTATGGACCAGGCTATCAAATTAAGTGGTATAAACATGATGCCGTCTCGCCTTACTTGCATGAACAAACAACCAAACATTAATGCATACAACGAAACCCCACCCAATTTTACTTGTCCTTCGTACTGGTGTATGAGCTTGAGTAAATCCGTTCCCTCTTTATTTCGAGTCTGCAATTGGTCAGTGGTGACGACAATCCCCAATCAAATTCCCGCCTACCGAGAAAATCAAGTTTGAATGAACAACAAGCAGTCTTGTCCAAGAGGTGGGAGTTGCATTTGCAGTAAATATTATAAGTGTAGCATATGAGCACACAAGCTACCCAAAGATGGATATGAAGAAAAGAATTCATCTAGAGTTACGGAATCGGACGCCATCTGATGTAAGCAAATTATTATGTTGCTATTGTTTCAGACTAAGACCCACTAGCAATCAACCTTTCGTGTTAAAGCTGATCTTGCATTGGAATAGGCTACAAAGTTTCTCTCAAGTTGACGTTTGCAACAATTGATGGCTGCAGACACTTAGTTAAATGTTTGCACCGTATACGGGTTTGAACGGGGCTTTACAAAGCCATGCTACTTCAAAAGGATAATTAAAGCGTATTTAAGTGATGTGCTCCACTGTTTTTGTACAAGCCGTAAACAAGGCAAGCATCGTGAGAATCCATTACCCATTTACTACGTTTTGAACCAAGAACTCACTTTGAGCTAGACCAGGCTCGAGTTATAATATAGGGCCATATGCTTATTGTTTATACCGATTAGACCGTTGTAATGCATTAAAATAAACAAAAAAATTTACTGAATCTGAAAAAAATTATTATATTCTGTTATAGCCTACTCTACAGGAAAGAAAAGCTGTGGGCCACCTTCACCTTAAGTCTGAGCTATACTTTAGGAGGTTAATTGAATAAATGACTCCGTAACAGTCCTATTCTGTAGAGATAGTGCATAGTGGTGAAACACCGTATAATAAACACCGTTCTTACCAGGGGCGCGCTATTGTTTTTTTTTTTTTGCGCGTGCCATTTATGGCTAAGGTCGGCGAATCAATGCTCAAAGTAAATGTTAAAGTCGATTAGAAATCGAATGTTTCGTTGAAACTTTTACGCGCATTGGGTCTTTTACTAAACACAATTCTGCACATCGAAATCCTGACGAAAAACGCGGTGCTCCAGTTTTTCAGATCTAGGACAAGCCGCCATTTTACTGAGTAACAAAGACAAATGGCCTTTGTTGTCTAAATATCCTTGTTAGCGGAAGTTACGATTCTAGACAATTACCAACCGATTCCCACATAGACCTAGTGAAAGTATCTATCTGCGATTTCTATCCAATCGGCAACTCTTTGCACAAGCGACATTCTTTCATTTGCCTGTCAGCCATATAATCGGCCTACGCTGCCCCTCCTACTCACAGATAACCCAGTGCGCAACTCATCCTTTATTCTTTTAAACTAGCAGATAACTTTTTTTTAAGATGAAATTACAAGTGCATTAAGCCAAATTCTGTTTCCATTCAATTCAAAGCGACGCCCAATAGGCTTCATAAATATCCTACCTATAGTCGACTAGTACTAAAATATATCCTATGTGACCCTTATGTAATTGTGCAGCGTCTAGGCAATGTGGTGCCTTAGTTGTCTCCCAACTATCGCGTGAGCCCTGCACAGCCAAGTGCATACTTGCATATCACAAATGGCCATGGAAAATAAATACCGCTCATCACGTTTATTCTTTGTGCTTATTGCTTCTATAGAAATGTGAAAGAGACGAGAATGAATTATCTGTATGTATTTATATAGGCACCTTAATCTTTACTCAGCCCACTTACTATTTCTCATTACTATTTTGCTTTGCAGGTAAAGGAACTTGTGCTAGATAATTGTCGCTCAAATGAAGGGAAAATAGAGGGTCTTACAGATGAATTTGAAGAATTGGTATTTCTAAGCACAATCAACGTTGGGCTGACTTCAGTCGCAAATTTACCGAAGTTGAAAAAACTAAAAAAGGTTGGGTATTTTTATTTGAGTGACAACTAAAAATTATTTAAGAAATTGAATAATTTCTCTAGCTTGTACTTATTTTATGTTCTTCTCAGCTTGAACTGAGCGATAACAGAATCTCAGGTGGCCTTGAAGTATTGGGGGAGAAATGTCCAAACCTCACACACCTCAACCTTAGTGGGAACAAAATCAAAGACCTCAGCACAATAGAACCCTTGGTAAGCAGCAAGTAATGACCCAGAAAATTCAGCGAAATGGAAATATACAACCAATTCAGAATGGTTGAGTTAAAAAAGACACCTCATATTCATCAAACATCACACTTTTCTTTCTTAGAAAAAACTAGAGACCCTGAAAAGTCTTGACTTATTCAACTGTGAAGTGACAAACCTGAATGAGTACAGAGACAACGTGTTCAAGCTCCTACCCCAGCTAACCTATCTTGATGGCTATGACAAAAGCGACAAGGAGGCACCAGATTCGGACGCAGAAGCATATGTGGAAGGTTTGGATGATGATGAGGAAGAAGATGATGGTATGTTACTTAAGTCAGTACAAAGGCTTTAGAACACACCTGTAGCAAAATATATATAATTTAAATTCAGATTGATAAAAAAGGGCTGAAAAAATTCACAAATGTATCACTTCTTAATGTCCTTATTATGAATAAAACATTTTGAAGTGATTTGTAATAAACATAATATAGCCTGTCCATTAGTCTTTATGCTGTACAGCTGTCATGTTGTTTTGTGTATTTAATATTGTGTCTGCGCACATTGTTTCACACATGATCGTGGTAACGTGCACATAAATTTAAGTTACATTTCTAGTCAACATAATGTACGGTCTTGGATAAAAGTCATTTTGATTCTGAAACATGTCAAAGTAGCTGACTTAATGGTATTGGTATATGAACCATTTGGTAGAGGATTTAGTAACAGTTAACATGTTAATATTTTGTAGATGTCTAGTTTATACCTATACAAAGAGAGAGACTAATACAGTTGATATTTTTCTCTGCAGATGTAGAGGACTATGATGAAGATGCTGTACCCGGAGAGGAAGAGGAGGATGAAGGAGAAGATGATGAAGACGAAGAGGGTGAAGAGGAAGAAGATGAAGACATAAGTGGGGAGGTACAGCAAAATGCAATTATCTTTTTAATGCTGGCATATAATGTGTCTTTTACAAAAAGTAATCTTAAATTATATTAAATGTTGACGAGATCTCTAAATGCTTACCCATATCGCTTAAGGAAGAAGAGGAGGAGGAATTGAATGATGGAGAGGTTGATGATGAGGATAATAATGGTAAGTTGATCTCTAATCATAAACGTGTATTCTGGAAAAACATTGAGCAAAGCTCCCTATTTTTAAGGATTATTGGCTTCATAGCCAATAAACGATCGTTCAGAAATATGGCCTATAAAAAATAAGTACTATGTAACTCTTTAAACTTAATTTACCTCATGACAGGGTTATCAATCTACCAAAAAATTTTATATTCTTTGTGATGTTGGCATAGCAAGACCTATTGAACTACAAATGTTACGCATTAATCAAAATATCCATGCTGTTCATGTTTCGCTCTAATCTGATTAAACAATACAAACATCTGTTACAGATGTCATCTGACTATTGCTATTTCTTCAAATATTTGTTCTTGACACATATTTAATGTATTTTTCCTATAGATGAAGAGCGTGGTCAGAAGAGAAAAAGGGAGCTTGATTTGGAAGGGGAGGATGATGAAGAGGACTGAAATTGTGCTGTTTCAGAGATGTTGTGAACTGACTGTTATAACCCTGTAATTTCCCTTTCTTGTCCCCGTATACTTTTCAGTTTCATTTTTGTTGCAGTTGAAATGGGTAGTGTTACTGGCCAGTTGGGTAGAAGGATGTGTAAGGAAATACGTTTTTGTATCTTTTTGCAGAATATTTCACTCCTTACACACCGAAACTGCTATTTTATATAAGAAATATTAGAAAGTGTAACCTTTTAAAAAATAATTTTCTCACTGCTTGCGCATACCAATTTTCCGATAAGGATTAGACTATTTTAAGATCAATTTTTACCAAAAACCTTTTAGAGTGCATGTCTATATATATTTTTAAGTTGACTACTGGATTTCATGTACTGCAGTTTAATCCTGTACTTAATCATATTTTGCGTTGTTCATTTATGTGTAAATTAAGTATTTGTGGTGTCAACAGTAAACCAATATTTCAAGTTGTTTGTCTGATCATGCACAATATGATATTGATGTAATTTTCTTGTGCATCGAAAATAATGTCTGCCCTTGTCAGAGGTGCTCCTCCTCAACCTCCACACCTGCTTTGGTAGTTAGGAAATGCTTATTCTTTGTAAATAAAGACCAAATCTATTTTTTTGTATGATCTTTGATAAAGGCAGACATTTAACACAATTAGGTTGAAACTATGAACTGTAATGAAAATAAAGATCATCTGTGCTGTTGTATTTAATATACACAGTTTTTTGTTTGTTTTTTTACGAGCACTTCACACATGGTTGTGTGTACAAGGAAAGTTCATTAGTACTTTTCTTCAATCTATGGCAAAACAAGATGTGTATTAAAGCAGGTTGGAAGTATACAAATGCGGGTAATATTTTAAAAAGATTTAAAAAACTTAAATTATGTGCATTGCAAGGAGTGTGAACACTTTGGACTTTATAAATGATGAATTTTTTTCGTAATCTTTGTGCTGTCAGAAGGTTTGAAATGGCTTGCCTCAATTGTTTTCTCTATGTATGTGAAATTCACTGTCAAGAGCCAAATCTTGTTTTTTTTCCCACCCACAATAAATCATTTTATACAAATGTTGTTTATGACCTTAGCTTAGATTCAACACTGGATGAACATTAATTGATGTCCCATACTAAACTCAACAAAACAGCACTGTATGTTTCAGAAAAATCCATTCAGGTCAGTTTGTGCATTTGGAATAGCTATTACCAAAGACCATTCAAGTGACACACTTCACAGAAAGAAGGTAACTGTAGGATGTGCGTTTTACATTTGTGTCAGATTTACTGGCTCCATTAAAAACAGCTTTTCACAACTTTACTGAAAGAAGTTATTTAAGGTGTCCATTGGTTTGATTTTTTGTACGAAAAGAAATAGTTCCAGGAATAGTAATTCAAACATGCCATGTCTATCCACTAGAACCAACTGCTTCACTTTGTCCATTTTCACTTTCACAACAGCCATTGAGTTTGCATTGAAGAAGCCCAAGTCACATCTCGGTTTACAGCAAAGTATTCGTTATGCTATTCATTACAGATGTTTTCAAAATTTTTCGTTAGTCTGACAATGAAAACTATGTTAGTTTGGCATATGCTGTCTACAATGATCTACTTTGATTTGGAGTAATGCATTATATGCATCAGCAAAAAATACTGATTTATACATATATTACAAATATTGAATCGAAACCTGTTCAAATACATGGATCAGCCTTTTCAGACACAGTCAAATTAAAATAGAATTCCTATGTGCAAAACCCAAACATGTATTCAGGTTCAAACAAATACTCTAAGCAAATTAAAGCATCTAGATTTCAATTTGACCTAACTTACCTGTCTTAAAAAATTTGGTAAAATAGTGGTAAAAATTTTAATTAAACATTGCTCTGCAATCCTATGCAGAGTCACAAGTTGACTGCTATGTTACTCAGATGTTAACGCAATAAAATGAAATACATTTTTTCAAATTCTTATATTTGATGTATGGCACACCAATAACTAAGTAATTACTAGGAAACCCGAGGACTTCTCACATAGCTATTTCGGTGGAAACCTAATTCTGTAACATGTAGGCCTACTAAGCACTACAATCATAATTTGTGCAGCTAAATTTTCAAAAAAAATATTGAAAAAAAAATCTAAGTGTAAGCAAAACGAGTAAAATATAACAAATAAATAATAAGATACATGAAAGTTGAAAAATTGCTAAACCCACAACAAAGGTTTTAAGACTACATCTGGGCGGATGTCACAACATGCTCAAAATCTAGTTAATCTGTTGCCTGCTGACACATTCGTTCGATAGAGCAAGAATATAAAACAATAGCAAAGCTGTTCTTATTCATGTCCCTTCAAAATAAAAGTGTTCTGCCTCACAGGAGAAACACACTTTAAGTATCATTTCTGAACTTAAGATGTTGCTGTTTGTTATGTGTTGATTTGCAGCGGGACTAAGGCTTAGGGGAGGTGGGTTGCCCTTGTGTCTTTAAAATAAATGGCAGGGTAGGAGTGGGCAGGCATCTTTTTTTGGGAGGGCGGCAAAGACTTTGACACAAAAACAGAAGGGAAACCTGACAGCTGAGGTGGCTTGTCGCTGGAGGCAATGGAGTGTGTGTGTGTGGGGATTGGGTAATGCAATAACTCATCATGAAACGTCTTATTGTAATACACCAGAGATAAAAAATATATGTACATAGTCTAGTAACGTGTTTTCAACATAATTTAAAAACAGCAGTAACATATATTTCTACAATAATGCAACTGTCCCTCAATGTTACTGCATTGACTATGAGTCATGATCAGTTATCGCACTATCCATCAGATAGTACAGGACACCATCATTTGTTTGATGTTAGTTATATACTGTAGTCTGGAATTTAGAACTTCATGGTGAGCATTGGTGGTGGCAAAGAGGCCCGGACGGGTCATAAAGGAGAGGTCAAACGTTGTTGGGGTTGACGTTCCGTATGTTATTAAGTTCCAGCTCCAACTGGCGTATTTTAACGTCTTTTGTCGTCAGCTCTTCCTTCAGCCGCCGCAGCTCTTCCTGCTGTCGAAAAAACATCCGCAGGAGCTGTCCGTCCGCCGTTGGAAATAAACACACACACACACACACACACACAAAATGAGACACATGCTTGACTTTGTCTCTTAGACTACAAACTTACAGCAACCAAAGTTTTGTGGCAGATAACATGATAACTTCCCTTCTTTCTTCTTCTGACCTTTCACCCATTCATTGATTCATCCACCCATTTCAGATTCACATACCTCATTCTCTGTCCTAGGAGGCACATTCTCTAGTAGGTCGATTCCGTTGACCATCACACTCTTCTTCTCCTTCACTGGGGCCTTGAACACCAGCTGGTTGGGTCTGTTGTAGCCCTCCTTTAGCGACATCAGAACCGGGTCTGAACACACAGGAGTGTGCACACAAACAAGCACAGTGTCACGTATGTTAGAAGCATTGGTATTTGATCAAACGTTGATATTTTGTCAACCATTTAGTCATGGTATAAGGTGTCGATCTGTACAACTTGACCTGTATAACATGATGAGACAATAAAGTACTGCTTGTATACCTTTGTCTATCCCGCTCAGCCATTCAGTGGCAGACAGTGCTGGCTCTGTCCCTGCGGTCATAGGATAGATGTCTTCCTGGTATGTCTCCGACTGATAAACCAGAAAACAAGATATACTGTATTTGCAGGGACAAGTAAAGCAGCTTTAAATCACGTTCCTTTCTTGCAGTTGCAGAAGATACTCTGAATGATGCTTTTACTAACATTATAGAGACTAGACAGAACATTTTGATCTCTCCTGGTTTCCGTTGCTTTTATTATTTGAGTTTATAGTCATTATTATGTCCACAGCGAGTTCCTCCAGAGATTTGGACTAAAATAGCCAACAGAGGGTTTCGATTCATTGCGTTTATTTTTTCTCATCTACCCAAATATCTTATTACAGCCTTTAATAATTATAACAATGTTTTTAGTCAAACTTTCCACTGCGAACTAATTTTATAAAGGCAGCGATTACACATACTGTTTAGCACCTGCTTTTTAGATATTACATTCATGCTTCTTTTAATACAGAGGAAGCCTTGATTGTGAGAGTAAGGGACAAAATGTCTCACTACTGACCCTCCTAGGCACAATCATGGAGATGGGCTCAATCAGGCCCTTCAAGGTCACCAGCTTGTAGAAGCGAAAAACCTCGCAAGCTGAAACATCCAGCCCATGCTTTGGCATCACACCTGCAGAAGAATATGGACAGCTCCAAGTACACTTCAAAACGCAGAGCTACTACTAAGCTATGGAGTTTTTTGAAGGGGACCCCCAATATGGAACCAGTTTCTACTAATAACAAGACAACATGAAGTCATAAATTAATCTACAGGCAAAGTACTGTACTTTCCGGTCCTGTCACAGCCGTATTTCTGGAGACAAATCTTCCAGTGAATGTTGCTGTGCCTTACCAAGTCCTTTCTGTGGGGCAGGGGAGCGGAACTCCATCAGATACTGCAGGTAGGGCTTCTCTGTGGTGATCTCAAAGTATCGGATGTTACCATCCCCCTGTAAACACACCAGACAAGTTTTAGAATGGTTCCTTATATATTGTGAAGCATGGATGAAATGTTCTCTTTCAAACTATTATTTTAGACAAGTTGTCCTGCGCAAACATTACATTGCATTACATTCATTTAGCAGATACTTTCATCCAAAGCGACTTACAAAAAATAGTGCTTACAAAAAGATAAGGTAAAAACTACAAGTCAGGTAGATAAGATAAGTGCATCCCTGTCCTAATCACTTAGATAAGAGCTAAGCAAGTGCTATATTAAACAACAGGATACAAAGCAGAACCATCACAAACTAAAGTGTGACAGAAGTTAAAAATAGGGTTTAGAGAGTAGGGTGGGGGCCATTGCTCACCTTGCCTGCCAGGTACAACATGTGTGTGTCTGCGTCATAGAAGGGGAAAAGGAGTCCTGAGAGACCGTCTATCTCCTCCTCTACTATGGGCATAGACAGATCCTCCTGGGACAGCAGACACACACACACACACACACACACACACACACAAGCACGCACACACACACACAAACAAGGAAGCACAGAGAGAACAGGTTCAGTTTCCCAAAATGTCACATTACTTATGGCATATATACACAAGCCCCCATGTACACACACGCGCACACACACACACACCTATAAATATACCACTTGGGGTTTGAGCCCCTGTCTCACCTGATCCCACAGTGCAATCTGCCGCGTGTTCCAGCGGGACACCCCTGTTGTTATCAGACGTTTTCTGTTGCCCAGGAACACCACTCTGTTCACGCGGTGGTTCTTACAGTTGGCGTGCTGGCAAACAAAGAGGGTAGAGGGAAATAAACGAACATAGAAATCTCTTGTGTATGTTTAGTGAAACTCCGAATGCAAAAGAACTTACAAAATAATTACCATAGAATAAGGAATTGGTATTATTGTGCATGCTCTCATAACATGGTTTTTAATTATTGATGTTTCAGTGAAAACCTAGTGCAAATCTTGTACTGGGTCCCTTCACTCACATGCAAACACACTGCCCCACCCCAACACACACACACACACACACACACACACACACACACACACACACACACACACACACACACACACAGAGTACAACACACACACCAACCTGCAGGACTCTACCGGAGCGAGGTTCAATGACACGAAGCTTTTTGTCCTTACAACTGGTGGCCAGGAGGCTCCCGTCTGTGTTAAAGGACATGTTTAGAATGACGTCTGTGTGACAGTCTATCATTTTCACCGGCTCCCCGATCTCCAGGTTCCAGATGAGAATCTGGACAACACAGAGGGAGGAGAGCCATCTGTGTTACTCAGGGCACTCAGCATGGTAGCAGCAAGTAGATTTTTTCTCCATAGCATGGACTATGATATGAAAACATCAATAACAGCTGAACTGTGCAAATCACTTTAGGACTATGTGACCTGAGGACAACACAATATGATATGAATTGCTACTTGATTCATAACTATGGGTCCGTCACGCAATGCAAATCTGTGGGTTTACTAGTCTGCCTTTTTACCTTATAGTCATAGCCAGCACTGAAGAGAATGCCACTGCTGGTAGGGTGCCACTCAATGAGGCCCACACGTCGGCTGTGTCCATACAGTTCTAACACTGCCTCCGTCATATTCTTTCTCAGCCCACCCTCTGGGATGTCCCATACCCGTACCTGAAACACACACACACACACACACACACACACACGCACACATATATACACGCATAAAGGTTAGTGATGGTCTTGTGAGCCATTTTATGATTTGTTATTCAAATTAGTATACTCCTCAAAGTCGGAGTAA
The DNA here is from genome assembly GCA_036023535.2 of Galaxias brevipinnis. Lineage (NCBI taxonomy): Eukaryota > Metazoa > Chordata > Actinopteri > Galaxiiformes > Galaxiidae > Galaxias > Galaxias brevipinnis. The sequence goes on along the minus strand of JAVQIZ010240544.1, from coordinate 9,749 downwards.
ACTAATTTAATTTTACTACAATAGAAAATAATACCTCACACTTGGTTGTGCATATGCTTGTATAAAGAGGGGGGGAGGGGGGGGGGTATTGATACATCAGTGCAACCTATTATTTCATCCCAATTACTTGCCTAGAGAAAATGTTTAATTGTTATGGAAAGAAGTGCCTTACAGAGGAGTCCTCAGAGCAGGATGCTATGATGTTGTCAAAGAAAGGGTTCCATTTGATGTCCAGCACATTTCCCTGATGGCCACACACTTTGGGGTGGTGAGGATCGATACGGCCCGTCTGAAAAGAAATAAACACATACTGACTACTAAACAATTTGCCAACACGGCAGTGGCCGTTTAATCTGATAACACAGCAGCGGCTCTATCTTGCAGTGTGCACTGCATGGGCAACTGATGGTTAGTGGATGCACTAGGCAATATGCATGTGACCACAGTGTGGCGCTGTATCACAATCGCCAGATAAGGTGGGGTGAGACCTCTCTGTGTTGTGATGTCATAAATGTTTAATGTCTCTTCAATCCACTGACCTCCTTCTCATTTCCTCAGAGAGCTGTCTAAGTGCCTCAGGTCCCGCCTCACTGATACTATGGCTGGCGGCGGCTGAAGTGCGTATGTCTACGCAGTGAGTGTGTGCATGTGTCACATGGCTACATGAGCAGTTGCATATATAATGGGCCAGGGTCTGCTCAATGTGTGTTTAGGTGTGTGTCCTCATTGAAGACCTCAATGAACCCATGTAGCTTACTTTCCCCGTGAACAAAGCAAGCATCAACTGTGGCAAGCTGGTTCTCAGTGGGATAGACCTGAGGAGCTTATGTCACTTTGATCATTGCAGCTGAGAGGAAGTGTAACAAACAGTACCATAGACAACAACAAACACAATGCATTTGATGATCTTATTATGTAGGAAACAGACTTGATACTGAAAAATCTTATTTTTGTACTTTTTATTAATTAGTACATATTCAATATAGAGTGTACGAACTGGCAAGTAGAGCAACTTCTTCTGTATCATTTTCCAAAACCCAGCCTTCCCCTATGTAGATATGGAATATCAGGTGTGCATAGGCAGGAGACTTACAGTAGCTAACACAATTTAAAATGGAAAGCTGGCCCTTCTCAGAGTCAACGAGGTTCTCTAGAAACAGGCACTTTCCCGGGCTCTTTCTCAGGGGCCAAAGACAAAGTTGCCTAATTTTGGCCCCATGATCTCATCTAGAAACTTCCACAGAACACATTCTCACAAGAGACCTCTCCCTAGCACAGACCTAGACAGCAGTGCTTTTACACTCACTGAAACTTCACAATGTCATTTGCCACTCACTATTGGGTTTACATCAGGTTATTGCTCATTCTAGATTTAGAAATAGTTTAAATATTGGGACTGATATTGTAATTAGTTAATATTTACTGTATTATGATATATATTTATATATGTTTCGCTTAATCCTTATTGTACTGCTGGCACATTTGCCTGGCATGTGGGTGCAATATCCCCTTGGTATCGCGTGCACATTTACAAGGCGCTGACAGTAAATATCATCATAGAAATATGTTTTATGTAGCTGGCTCACCATGCATTCATTATATTTGCTGAGTCATTCTCTTCAGGATGAATTGATAGTCATGGCAGTGTTCACGAGGTGGATGTTAGAACTGAGCCAAACTGGTCTCCTTCATCACTGGTCTCCTGCCCATCAACCCATCTGAACCACATCCACCACACTATCCCAAACAAAGACTTTACCCTCTTCTCCTAAATAGGTAGTACTGATCAAGAGCTGACTCACTTAGTTTGAAACACAGCCATTTGGTCAACCATAGTTATCTATCAAACACCCAAACAACATGAAAAAGCAGATGTTGGTAGGGCTTTGGTCGTCAGCCAGAGGCTATGAAAAGCCAACAAACCAACTTTTAGGAAGTGACAAGTATTAAAGAGGTCAAAAGAGATGCTTGCTGAAAGCCTAAGGACATGAGAAGATGTGGGCGCACTAATTATGGTAATGCTCACAGAAAACACAGTGTTATTGAGTAGGTTAGCCTATTAATATACAGGTATATGTGTGAGTGTGTGTGTGTGTATGTGTGTGAATGTGTTTCTGTGTGTGTGTGCACGTGAGCGTCGGTGTATTTGAGCAGTGTACTCAAGGAATAGCCCCACTCTGTGGGGGATATGACCAAAACGGCCTTCAATAAAACAAGAAAATCTGTGACACGGTCTGCTGAACATTCACAACTCACCACACAACCCATCTGGACTGCAACTCCCAGCTTTAACGCTCTGTGTCCGTGTCTGTGTTCATGTACCCGATAGATGTACAGCGTGGACGGTTCTAGTCTAACCTCTGCTCTGCTCTGTCTAAAAAGACCTCTCAAACGTTAGACAGATGATTTCATTGACAGTCTAGGTGCCAGCTGGCGCTCAGGGTTGTCTTTCCCCGGGTAGGTGGTATCCTCCCAGGGGTTACCATATGGCAGTCTCACCGTCTGTTGGTGCTGTGTGTCTTTTTTCTCTGATACTAACCCTCAATCCAGTCTTACAGCATTGTGTGTATCTTCTGGACTAGCTTAGAAGCTAAGTACTCGAGTGTTTTTCGGAAGCACATGGCCAGAACAGAAGTCACCTTGCTCTCTTCATCGGCTATCTATTATGAGTGATTTCACAGAGCTTCTGACTCCAAGCCACAGTCTGCATCTGTTCAATCGGGCATATACCAATGGATTTTCCGATTGTTAAACTGTGATGGTGACATCATTCTGCATACCATCCTTCCCTCGGTTCAACGTTTATTTCAAAGGTAATTTCCATACAGTCTTTTGTAAAAGAAAGCTGACTAACGAACAAAGCAGTTCATTGTTGCTTGGATAATAGCAATTATGCTGATTCTACAAATTTGTGAGCAATTCTTTCCACCCTATTATTGAATGCATCAAAAAAGTGTAAAACAAAGACATGTGTCCACATTCTTTTCACATTATCTAGTTTGTTTTTTATTGTAAGTTTTTTTATTCATCCCTGCAATTTCTAAACCTACCTAAAGATTTCATCATATTTAATGAAACAATGTGAATTGTGGTGCCATTTATGGAAGGAGAAAGCAAATAATAAAACCACTGTTTGGAACCACTTTGGTGTTTAATGTCTCAATTCCCAGTATGTTGCTGGACAAATAAGGGTTGTAATTATAACTTGCCCTGCATTATGAAGTAATGAAAATCCCGGAGAGACTGTCACCAGCACATTTCATGAAATGTGACATGCTAATTCTGCCCTTGTAAACTGATCAACAACACACAAAAAATGCTGACGCAATCATTCTTGCAAGGAAATAGATCTAGTTATTGCTCATTTGTCAGGGTCGAAAAGTGTCAACGTGCAGCAAAAAATAGGTACATTAAACATATAATCTCTTTATTGCGCTTCAATAAAGTAACTTAAAGATTCTCACTCAACACACCAACAGTGTGTAGAACAGAAGCCAATCACTTTTCTGGGATTTTGTTTCATACATTTGTGATGGTTTATGATAGAATTGATGCTATATGTTCAGTTCAAACACCATGAATATTTACAATGTAAAAAGATATACAAGAAAATACAATAACTAATCAAACAAAAATAAGGTTCTGTTTAGTTTGGGATCCTGTTTGGTAGCTGATACATTTCTACCCTTCCTTCTTCCACCTTTGATTAATGGCCTAGTAATAATATAATGTGCAAAGAATTCCCAACAGTCATTTTACATTATATTGAGTGCCCCACCCTTTGCAAACAGTTTCTCTTAATTAGAACAGTGCTTCCAGAGAGATTTTTTTTAAAGTACTCTACCCACCGCAGTGCAGTTCTGTTATAAATAGCCTGGCTTAAGAGTCATTACTTCAGATTCTAAAACTGAGAAGAAACAAAAAGAATCATAGGCATTTAAAATAACTAAATGTCTTGTGGTATATTGAGCTTGGAGCTCAAATCAAGTCAGTGTATTGCCATAATCTTTTCACCACATTGCACGTTGTGCCTCCATAGTTACAATACTCTAGATATCCAAATTAATTAATTTCTACCCCTGCAATGACTAGAATGGAGGATATGACTAGGGGAAAGTCAGGAAGTGAGATTTATCTGGGACTACCCAACACCACAGTGTTCAGTATAGTGCCCGTCACTCTCTGGTACTAGATTGATTTGCCCCTGGAACAAGTACCTGGGAAGGTTCTGGCATAAATATATAGAGCAGTGCACTGAGGGCCAAACACATAATGGTGTGGTATTTATTTACGTAATCAACTGAGCAGGGTCCTTGAGAGGTGGTTTCTATTGAAGTGGTGATTGTGATAAAAAAGGGCCATAAAATATTTCTTGGATATATAAACTTTTGGAAAGCATAAATGCTATTTACCACAAAATTATTATTTTTTTTACAATAAGCCCATTTGCCATTAACTTACATCTTTAATGTGAGTCATACATTGTACATTTTCAATTTTTGTAATGTTTAAACCCTCTATATTCTCAAAACAGTTCATACTTTGAGAGTCTGTGAGAGACACACATTTTTCCATTACGACAATGCCCTTTTGAGATATTTATGTGCAAGCCGTGCATACTTTTATATGCTGCAAGAAGTTATAACTTGGGTCTGGCTCTAGTATAAAAGTTTGGCACCCCTTTGCAACAGTAGGGTGAGTGGCCAGTAATTTTAGTGAGAATTATTTTACAGATACAAATCTTTCAACCTAAACCAGAATCATGTAATTGTCAAAAGAATAAAAATAAAATGAATGCACATCCGTTGAATGCAACAACGTTTCTCTTATTAAGCGGATCAATGTATAGTCAACCTTTCTGTAAAGATGAGAGAAAAACATTCTGATAAATTAATGATTTGTATGGCAACTGTATCACGTGTATAAATAGCCAAAACCATTATGTTTCCACAGAATAAAAGAATAATCTACGTTTCAGTGCAGTCTAGTTCCAAAGTGAGCTAGCAGTATCAAAGCATACTACCAGCTGGGCCGGTTACCTGGGAGACAGGCACAACAACGAAGGAGCCTCCTCCAGCGCTCTCGGTTACGATCGCCAGGTACTTGGCATTGACGGCGCAGAAGTGATTATCATGGACGTTCTTGGTGATGGGAATGCCGTCAAAGCAGTGCTCCCGGTTAGCCACTTTGCCGTAGACATTTCGAAACTTGGAGCTTCGGTAGGTTGGACGCCATGACATCTGACAAACACAAAGAAGGTCAATGAATTAATTTATATGAATCAGTTATGCTACTATAAATAATTTAACTTTATTCCTTGTTATGTCTGGAGTGGTAGTTGGTCAAAACAGACATTGTGCCATAAAACATTTAATTTAAGATTTAAAACGCTACATTTTAAGAGAAAATAAAAAGAAAATGTATTTTCTCAAAGGCTTTCAAATAATCAAGGTTATAAAATATAGGAAACTTCCTGCTTCCTTAACTTTTGGTCCTCGATCCCACAGTCACATACTCTGACCCATTTGTCCTGACACAAAAAGACAATTTAAGATATGCCCATGGGACAATACATCCTTTCAGATGTGTCTTTAAAACTGTGAGAGTGGCTATGACACCACTGAATGAATAAAAATCAAGTGTCACATTCTCTTGATACTTAAGGTGTAATGTGGGAGCACAAGAGACGTGCACAAATAAGTTTAGTTTGTGGGGACAATCAAAAACAGAAGGGCAACCACTATGGTATAAAAATCACACAACACACATTTCAGATATATCCTGATCCTAAACCCTTTATGTTTAGCCCACAAATATCAAATAAAACAGAGAAGCATCTCCACTAAAAAACCTCTCACTACACAGCCAAAGGAAGCATCGGTCATGTGATATAAAACCCATTCTGCCTTAATCCACAACTTTTGTTTGGTGTAAAGGGCAAGAATGTATAAGTGGAATTCCTGCGTTGGAGCGTAACAGATTGAGGGCTGAACAAGACTTTCAACGAGAATTTGGGCTGAATTGAATGAAACCACCTCCCAGAATCTGTTCTGGTGTGTAACCCATTAAAAATAAAGTTATAACTAGGGGACAGTACCCTAAAACTCTTATAATAAGTGCTGCTCAGACCAATGAGAGACTGCTAGATAATCACCAGACAGGAAGTGGAAGAGAGAAAGATTTACGAGTTCTGTCAGATCTGTGGCAATGTTGAGGGATGACATCATCCTAACGTCTATTCAACATTGTTGTGTTGGTCACTGTTACACACTGTGCATGCTAATAGATACATCCGCAAACCCTGACACCACCATTGTCTAACCCTGCTGTCTGCATCTGGTGTGAAAACAATAATAGGGGATCTGTCTTAAGTTGTGAGCTATTCCCTTTGCAGTCATTTCTGCAGCATGCTGTCAATGTACACTTGTGTTTGTCTATATCCATAGAAAGCCATTCTGAGAATTAAATATCATGTGCCATCAAGTTTGTTTTCCAGTAGTAAGTTGTAAAAAGGCTAGAGAGAAATAGAGAGGGTGGGAACATTCACCCACAACCATCGTATTCATCCTACTCTTGGTCTTCAGGCCATCTCTATCTAAGTGCACCATAATGTCCGCCCGTTAGAGACTGAATGCAGAACAGAAGAGTAGCCGTTAGTGGCCTGAGGGGCGCTAAAAGAGAGACTCTCTGGCATTGAGCTTCCACTACAAGGACACTCATTCATTTGTTACCAACTTATGGCATAAAGAGAGAGAGAGAGAGAGAGAGAGAGAGAGAGAGAGAGAGAGAGAGAGAGAGAGAGAGCCTGTGTGTTTGTGTGTTACAGAGGTTTGTTACAAACACACATACACATGCACGCACGTGCACACAAACACACACACACACACAGACAAAAATGTATGAATGTCAGAAAACAAGTCACAGGAATTAGGCTGGCTTGCCTGTCAAGAAAGGATGCAATTTCTGTTTACACTATACATGTGATCTTTGTCTTTATGAGCATAACATACTGTGTAAGATCACTTAGACGTAGTTGGAAACACACTATAAATGACTCTAGAACCCAGACATCCTCAGCTGAATAATTGTCGCGTGTACTGAATAGCCTTAGTTAAAGCAGAATCTTACCTTAGTGTTGTGTGTGTATTGTGGCGCTATAGCCACCCTTGATTTGGCCTTCTCAAGTTACAAACACCCAGCCACCCAAAGAAAGCTACCAATCTCTCCCAGCCTCCTCCCTGCACATCCAGTCATCCAGACTTATCCACTTTGCCCCTCTCTTTCTCTTCTCTCTCCTCCCCACTTTGCGTCGTCTTTCCTTAAGTCCCACTCCCCTCTCTTCCTCTTTCTACTGCGTCTGGCTGAGGGCTACTCCTCCCTGTCTTCCCTTTTCCCTTCCCTCACATCTCCCGCTCTCCCTCCCTCTCTCTCTGATCAAACTCCAGGCTAGATAGATCGGATGCAGAACTCCGGAGCTGCAGTACATTATGTTGCTTGTGCATCACTGCTCTGCAGGCTGGGATTGGTCATATCATTGCTGTGGGCTGAGCTACGCTGTCTCTCGACAGTGTATCCATCCATGCTTCTTCCGAAAAGCCCACTCTGCCCAGCACCTATCCACAAGTAATTAGACACTATAAATATTATTAAAATCGACAATTACTGCCAAACTTTCCCTGTCTCCACATATACGAGAGCCAGAGGTATTATCATTCACTTTCATAGGCCCAAGGATATTCACTGCACTGACGTTGTGTTAATATAACAATAGGTTGACCCTTAAACTTAAAACCTAAATCTTAGAGCACTTTTATTTGAACAGTCATGGCACAGATTTTAATAGAGAAATGCTCTGGGGGGATGGGTCTCACAAGACAGTGTGGTATTTTGATGATGCCTGATTTGTCTGTGTTTCCTGCTGGCAGGCAGTAGACAGAGACATCCTACTCTCCTCTCTGGGTGTGTGGGGAGCTCGACGGCCCCGAGGACTCCAGTCTAAAGATCAGGATGAGAACCCTGCAGGCTCACAAAGCTCTGGAATTGCCTTAGCTTTGCCATGGTTTGCTCTGTGTATGTGTTTGACGTGGAGGGGCGGAGGAGCAGAGGGGCATCTGTTTGTGTGTATATTTGTGTTTACAAAGCTGAAGGGCAGGATAATCAAGAGAGTACTGTGTATGTATTGAGTTTTCCACACCTCGCCTGGAGATATTTCTGCTCTCTCACTGAGCTCTCTCTCTCTCCCTTTGTCTAAACCCTCTCTCTCTGATATTTCAAAACTATGCAGCTGATCTTCATGAAGAACAATAATGAAAAGCAAACATGATATTTTGGAGTAGTACAAACAGAAGGAAGAAATAAACAATCCAGCTAAGGTTGGAACACTGTCTTTAGTCAACAGTAGTGAAAGCTGCTGGCAAACCTCTCTTGTCACATTAGACACAACATGAATGACAGCCTTTAGTCTCAGCCTCCATGACAATCTATTCACATTAAAATCACTGAAATCAACATAATATTCAACAGCACCGATCCAAAAATGTTTTGTGCTGCTGCCAATGGAGGAAATCGGAAGCCGGGGGACCAAGAAACGAAGACCCATGGGGAGACGTTTGCTGGTGTCACTCCACCCTCACAGAAGGCTTTCTAAAGCTGCTGGCCATTCCTCCTTCCTCCAGCCATGAATGTGTAGACTCATATCCGAGGGCATTCAATCTCAGCGTGCAACAAATATCAGAGAAAGAGAGTTTCCTGCTGGTTCCCCTCAGCTGTGGTTTCTCTCTCAGTGTGGACACTTTCTCTTCCAGTAACCGTTGAGTGTGTTGTTCTTTAGAAATCATGCAAGTCGCTGTGAGACATACTTTGATATGTCTAAAGTGGCAGTGCATGAAAAGACCAGAAGGGGTTCATTATGTTGAAGCCATAAGGATGTGTGAGGAACATAATAGTGTATTGTGAAGTCTACGCAGGCTACCAGGAAGTCAATAAACATAAGGCCACATAATATTAATATCACACAATCCACTTAGAAAGGTCTTTGACACAGTTACGGGTTTAAACATGTGTGACAGCAGGACAATTATAACAAAAAGATGGCTACAATGTAGGGCTCTGTCAGAAAACGTACAAATGCATTCAACAGAAGCGCGCATTTGAATATCGTCCATGCTGAATTCAGATGGAGCAGACTGCAGGAGACGTGTGCTCACAGAGAGGATGTGACTCAGCGCTAAGGACGGGAGACGAGGGGTTCTGCTAATGGCTGTTCCCAGGGAGGAGAGAAAGAGGGCCATCAGCCGCACAGGCAGGCCAGACGAGTGTTAATGGAGCAAAGAGCACACCGCTGCCCAAGGAGAGGATGCACTGGAGTCCCACTAGAGTGCACTCACGATGGGCCGCAGTGCAAGCAGGAAGGGGTGGGGGCTTGAACCGAAGTATACAGGCATTCGCCCCCCTATCCATCTAAAAGGAGAACATTGGATGGTTTGGTTAATCTGAAAGGAATGTCTAAGAGCTCTGGGGAGATACCAGGATGCAGGTGTATGTATTTCAAAGTAAAGAATAAGGATAACGCCGCTGCATTGGTATTAAATGGAAACATAGAGACAACCAATGCTCACAATCAGTCAGGCATTCAAGGAAATACACACACAGACAGAGAGAACAATTGCTTGTATTAGGTCAGTCTTCCAAAGGGAATGGTCTAAATTAATAATGTCCTACCTGCATGTCTCTCTCTCTCTCTCTCTCTC
>JAVQIZ010240512.1:0-18255 GCA_036023535.2 Galaxias brevipinnis | reverse complement strand
GTGTGTGTGTGTGTGTGTGTGTTTGTGTGTGTGTGTGTGTGTGTGTGTGTGTGTGTGTGTGTGTGTGTGTGTGTGTGTAGAACTGACCAGGTTGAGAGATGATCGATGTAACTTTGCCGCCTTCTTTCTCACGCACAGCTACCACAAACAAACCCCACAATCCATGCATCCAGCCACACTGCCATTGGTGCACACCTCTCCATTCACTTCCCCCCTCCCTCTAGCGTCCTCCAGCCCCTGTCTTACGATCTTAGATGGCCAGCCGCCACTGGAGCGAGGGCAGATCTATTGTGCCACCAAGTGTGCCGGTGAAAGGGTTTCTGGGTCGGTGAGCTAGCATGGCCTCGGAAGCAGAGAAAGAAGGAATGATGGGTGATGAGCTGGAGGAGGACATAGAGGGCGCACAGTATTCCTTTTAACTCTTAATATATACTCCTGCCCAGCCCCGACATTCTCCGTCCCTTTGAAAAAGGACTATGAATTTGAATCAGTGTGCGACTTTATTGTTAACGTAAGGGATATTTGGCCTGCTCAATGTATCATACAAGGCCTTTCAACAATTTTACGTGCATTGCATGTTGAACAGTATTTCTGACCTCCCCTTCTCTTCATTCATGTGAAACATTGGCTGGTAAATATATTCTATTAAAATTAAAGCAACTGGCATTATGATGTGCAAGTGCGGATACAGTGTACAGTGATACAGTGAGTTTTAAAAAGTACTATGACTATAATTAGAACTAGTGGAGGGCTGGCCAGAATGGCCACTTATATCTAATATATTACTAATATAAGAGCAAACTGTAATTGCTGATTTAACATAGGACATGACACATTCTTGACATGCGTAAAGAGCATATTGTATTAACATACTGCATTTACACAATCTCCCGTTCTTCATGAATAGCTTTTTGGTTTGGAATTCATCAGTGTGTTTGTAACATTTGTAAACACAACGCTTGTACATTGTATATGTATAGGCTGTGTATAGGCCTGTCTATTTTTTCAGGTATGTTTGATATATGTGAATGTATTGTACAGCACTTTGGTCAGCTGTGCTTGTTTTAAACGTGCTCTATAATAATTTTTTTTATTGATCAATAAATAATGCATGCTAAACGGCGGGCATGACATTTAGCCTAAATTCACTACTACCTTGATGCAATATTCTCCAGGACTAGCTAACCACGTGCAGCCTTTTCCCGGTTCTGCAGTTGTCTAATGTCTAGAACGCCACTGGCAATAGCAAATGTTTTCAAGAATATGGTGTCCATGCAGTCCTATAGTACAAATGGAATGCGCTTATTATCAAATGTCTGAATGTACTTTTAGAAAGTAAAGAAGAAGGTAAAACAAGGACATCACGTTCGACCACTATCTGGTTAACAATTGCTGTCTTTAATCGAAACGTTCTAATTTAGTACGTTTCGGTACACTTTTGCAACGCAAAGGGTGTGCAGTTGTTATTCACGTTATAATAATTACTATGGCCTCGTCTTCTTTTTCAAGTGCAATTAAATTATACAGTGTGGCCTTGTCGATCCCCGGTACAGACCTAGCCTTTGTGAAAAGTATAGCAAGCATCAGGTGTGTAGCTAATACAATTCCCATTTTCAGAACCACTCAGGTACAACCAAGTTATTTATTTGTCTGTAGAGGGAGAGACACAATGCATGACACAAATGTTTTCTTACCTCCCACCGTCTGAAAACTGCATGGCAACAGGCAGGTATGTTGTGCAAGTCTCCAGACAGATGGACTATATGCACTATTCATCACACCGTCCATTAAGATTGCTTTAATTATCTTGTTTTATCCTATCCCTCCAGCATCCCACGGTTCACCTTCATTCTCTCTCAAGATTTTTGGCAACCCAGCGGCTCTCTGCGCTCACCCCACTATCCTAGCCCCTCAGCTGCAGCTGACAATAACGTTAGAAGGTCCTTCACTCTCTTCCTTGACCTTGATGGGTCTTTGATTTAATTATGTATTGTGGGTGTGTGATAGATGTCACATTTAGCTCCTACTTTCTTTGTCAGATGCAACATTATGATGGAAGAGATACCCACATGTTCTACAAACAAGGTGGTTATTGTGTATGTTGTAAACTCTGCCTTGATTCCTTGTCATTATAACCTCAAAGTAATGTTCCCAGATTTATAAAACACATTAACAGCAGACCTAGTTATGTGGCAACACACAATCAAGCACCTAGGCTAGGTTGTGAAATAAATTGAAATAAATTGGTAGTATTAGTCGCCCCTCCCCCATGTCATGCTCTGAAGTATCTTCACACATGTGGAGTTCACCGCCCTCTCTCTCTCTCTCTCTCTCTTCAAATGCAGGTTTTTGTGAAGCCAACCCTGCCTTCTCCTCCTCCAGTGCACGCAAAGAGCATCTCCCTACCCAACCCCCTCCTCCTAGCTCTGTTACTGAGCATCGCATAGGACCAGGTCCCTGGGCTCCCCCTGATTACCATATCATCTCTCAGAGCGGGAAACCTGCCTCAGGCTTGTAGCAATGCAGCGTGCTGCCTGTGCCTTTAAGAGAGGGCGAGAGGAGTAGGGTGTGCTGTGGAGAGAAAACAAGAGATAGAGAGAGAGAGATAGACGGAGCACATTAATCTATCATGAGCTAATTTCTTGGTTCATTCTTAGTTGTGTGCTGAGCATCTCAACACGGACACACTCGATCTCCTGAGGCACCTTGAGCAGAGAGCACGCCTCTCCCATACACAGCCCTCACGCTCTCCCATCCTCTTGCTCTCTCTCTCTCTCAGGCACACACACGCGCAGTGCTTTGACAGAGCGGCGGGTGGACCACAGCCATCTCGCGAAGGAGGATCCAAGAGAGGGAGAGAAAGACAGAGAGAGAAAGAGAGAGAGCGAGAGAGAGAGCGGGAGCGAGCAAGACAAAGTGTAGGAGGACGGAAGAAGGAGAGGAGCGAATAGGAAGCGGGGACAGCGCAAAAAGGAAGGAGAGAGACGAAACGCCCGTGTGAAGAGAGAAAGCTGGGGACAGGAGGGAGGAGAGAAAAAAAAAGAGGTGGAACAGGAAACGCGATCCCTCTCAGCTCCAGCGGTCCGTGTCGCAGCATGGGCAATGCACCATCCCAAGGCATGTCAACCCTATCTCCATACTTACTTGTGTAGCAGGTATCTTTGATTTATTTTGCGTGCTATAATTTTTTTTCCAACCAGCCGCCTGTCTTTGTCTGCTCTCTGCTCAACAAGGGATTGGGGGGCAGGGGGGGGGGTTTGGGCCGAGGGCTTTCAGGGAGCCTACCTGTATGTGCTGTTCTGGAGGAGGCTTTAGGCTGGCGGGTAAGAGGGGGAAGCTGGAATAGCGGTAAAATAGCAAGGCTGTATGAGGGAGCCATGGAGAAAGGCTATGGATGCTCAGAGGGAGGATGGATTGGGTGGAGTTCTCTTCGTCTGCATGTGCCGAAGAAGAAGGCAAAGAAACTGGGAGAGAGTGTAGATCTGTATGTGACAAAATATGTCAACTGTGGAGCTGGTGTTTTTTGTTTTTTTTACTGCTCTGTTTATGTGTGCGTGTGCATATGTTGTTTTCGAAATCTTCGTTTGATGTTTGTTAGGGGAACAGAAGCTGGAGGTGCCAGTGTGTGAGACTGAGGGTGGCGACAGCAAAGCTGCGAAGTCAAATAAGTCTGGATAGTGACACTTTATTAGGAGTTACCAAAGAAGGAGAGGGGGAGAAAAAAAGAAAAAGTGGAAAAACTGTTTCCCTGAATACAATGGTAGAGGTAGGGGACAATAGATGAGTGAGTGGCTGGATGACAGGTTTCCCTGCCGCCCGGGATTCTGTGGCGCTCCTCTTCCTCAGAACGACAGGTTAAAAAACTGAGGGGGAGAAATGCTGGCACACTTCAAGATAAATTGAAGTGTTAAGTGTATCTCTGTGTGTGTAGTGGAGAGAGAGAGAGAGAGAGAGAGAGAGAGAGAGAGAGAAATGTAAATAGGGAAAAGGAGGGGGGAAATCAATTTTGAGGGATGGGAAAATTCTTGTGGCATGTAGTAGCACTCCAGGGGTAGATACACTTGTTAGATAAGCAAATGAGGGAGCAATCTGCTACCAACATGCAAAGACGAAAAGAGAGAGAGAGAGAGAGAGGAGAGGGGAAGAGGGCGGGGTGTGTGACACCCATGATGAACTCACACTTGTATGAGTTGGGGGAGGCACTGCAGCTAGGGCAAAAACAGCTACCCCCCCCCTCTCTCTCTCTCTGTCACTTCAGCGTTCCTCATCTCCTGTCCTCAGTGCTACAACTTTAACCCAGGGGTAGTGTGGGTGCTATTGAGGCATGAAACAGAGGAAAACATGAAAGGGAAAATAAACGAGGGTGTGAGGGAGCGAAATCCAAAGGGAGGGGAGGTTCAGAAATGTCCAGGTAAGTTGAGGATGTTGATGGAGGTATTCACATGGTAGCAAAATGGAAAATGGAATTGTCAGACAGCGCTGAAGAGGTTAATAAGATATGACAGGCTATTTACTAGACTGTGTGCAAGTGGTCTGTGGTCCATTGCTAAGAATGTCAGTGGAATGGTTTTGTTTTCTGGTCCTTTCGTGGTAGCTTGTTTCGTATAGCTTATAGTTCAATGCCGATCCGTTTGGTGCTAAGTCTTTATGTTTTGGTATGATTTTTGTCTACATGGCTATGCATTCCTCAGTGGTTGGCTTTGCTTATAATCAGCTCCCTTTTTCCATATCTGCACTCACTGCAGTATAAGTTTTCCTTTCCTTTGATTCCCCCCCCCCCCCCCCAATTTGCTAGTACTCTGACTCTTTATCTCAGTCTATGAGAGCAATATGCAGCGAAATTAGAAGATTGGGGTTGTAAAAGCTCCTGGTAAAATAGGGGTAGCACATGCTGGTACAATGTATTCGCTCCAATGTTTTTGGACGGTCCGACTTTTGACGGTCACTCTGTAGCCTGCTTGTCCTTGAGTTTCTATCTGCAGCGTTGCGTGGTTTTTGATAGGATTCAAGTGGATTATCCTGGTAGGCTGGGAAACTGAGCCACGGGCGTCTGATCTCTAAAAGCACAATGGCTCTATGTAATAATCATACAGTCCAGAAGGCTCCCATTGACCAGCCCTCTTTGGCATCTCTGTGCTAATGCAAAAGCAAACACAGTAACTAGGTTTCAATTTCCCCCCTTTCTTTCAGAGAAACTCAAGCATACTAGGACGATTGGGCTCTTTACCGGGTACAATGACAGTGTTTGCCCGCAAACAAGAGGCCGTCACGACTTCTGTATGAAGGACCGATTTTTATACTACATGGTCGCTGACAGAGTACATTTGAAGATCAACTATGTAACTGAATGAATTCTATAATAGAACTGCGCTGCTTATCTTAAGCCCACCACTGATGTTTACCAGTCTACACCACTAAACCACGAAGAGGAGCCCATGCCTACATTGTGAGCAGATGAAGCCCAGTGGAGCAGTAAGCTCAGCATTAGGCTGGCGGAATTCTAATGCCCATGCTATTGTCACTATTGTGTGGAGAAAGCAGATCTTGGCAGCTTTGTGCTCCCATGTTTTTGCACCTTGTACGTACAGCAAGGGCTCGTAATAACACCCTGTCTCCCAGACTAGCCATTAATCCAATTTTTCAGTTGGATAAATAAGAGATATAAGGTCACTCAAAGGATGTACAAATGTTTGTGATATCCCTTTGCTTGATACTTGGCACTTGCATGCTGGGTAAAGTACTTTCTCACGCACACAAGTCCTTGTTGCTTGTGGTTCCCGTGTGAGTCCCCGTGTTGTACGTTTGCGGTCGCACACCTGCTTATTCCCTGGCACTTGCCTGCACAAAGCACATGAACGCTGCCTTGTGATTGGTTGCTGATGATGCAATGTTTTACGGCAGCCAAGCTGTTTGGTTAAGGGGCATTTCAGAAAGTAATTGAACCTGCTGGGAATAGCTTGTCCTTGATGCACTGATAAGAAGCCACTGAACATGCGATCAAAACACATTCATGTCATTGTAATAACATAACAGCAATAGTAAGGTACGTTTGTGGTAGTCAGAAACAGGACTCCTTCCAAGCACGCATGCTGTTCCATATGGTAGTTTTGGTACACGCGTGTTCTTGTCACAGTGTGGGTGTGTGTATGTGCATGTGTGTTTGTGTCTATGCATACACGCATATTTTCTACACGTGTAACTCGGTCCGCATATGTGCTGCATGGATGTGCGCGTGCATGTGCTTGTGAGTTTGTGTGTAAGAATTAAAGGAGCTGGGGGGGGGGGGGTGTTGTGATGGCTTTCAATCCCTCTCTGTCAGCAGATGGTCCATAGAGATTCTCTGCATATTCATTTGGGTTTCGTTGCCGTAGGAGAAGATTGATGACCGTGCTCCTCCATAGAGCCAAATTATTTCCTGAGAAATTGTAGGGGAGTGTCTTCATTTCAGAGCTCCCTGGGTTCCAGTATTTGTTGTGACAAACTGAGATGACAAGGAGTCCCAAAACGTGGCATTCCATGTAGGAAATACTCTGGCACTTTTTATGTTTGTGATTGGATAACTCCAAAGTGAGTTGTAAATGATGAACTTTTCACTGTCACCCCGTTGGTTTCAAGGTCATCAATGATTCATGGGTTTAAATATTACATGCATTTATCAAAGGCCTCTGTTTCCCAGCCAACGCCAGTACTGGCTGAAGTTCGATATGTGCCTCTTAACCCACTGCAGAGTGTGCAGAGCGTCTCTGAAATGTGTACTGATGGTTCTTCTATTTGCCCTTAAGCTTCAGGCCAGTGAGTTCACAGATCACGTCGGAACTTTCTCGTTGAAATAGCCCTCATTTGACTTTGTAATGACTGTATTGACATTACCAACATTGGGCATGTAATGAATCACGTTTGATGAATTGATGTTGACCTTTTTTTTAGCACTGCAAAGCTGTCAAAAGGAGGAGTAGCTGCTAGGAACGTAACGTTGATGAATCTGACAGTGGAATAGATAAGACTAGATTGCCATACCACATTTGTCAGATCAGGCGGTCTGTCAATCTCCGTTAACAGAGTGGCACACAAAGGAACGGAAGAGCAGCCAATCAAACCCCCCCAGCACCACCACCACCTGCTGTCAGACCACTGATTGGCTGCTCTCTATCACCATGTAGACAGCATGGAGCAGGCTCTAGAGTCTGCATAGGACTGTGTTCCCGCCTGCAATGACGGATGCCCGTTTTTTGCCTTCCGCCAACTTCCTGCAGCTGCTTTGTATTCTGTAACGGGGCAGCGTAAGCGATTAGTGTGGGCTGTGCTTTTTTGGTTGTTTCACGCGAGGCAGGCACTTCCACAAACACCGCCTCTGCTGTTGTAGAGCCTCGCTCACCTTTACCTGCTGCTTTGTGGAGACGGAAATAGAAGCGCACCACTCTAGGCAGAAATGGGTCAGGCAGCATTGAGTTTGAATCTCCCATCTGCCTCTCTGCCCCTGCCACTGTAGGGTGACTACGGGAGACGGGTTACTTTCAGTGAGCTTCATGCAGTGCGGTCCACTTCTCTGTGTTAACTTGTGTTTTCAGCCCAGGAGCCACGGTTATCGATTACGATATCAACAATTTTAGATGAACCGCGCGTTTACCAGAGAGTCGGCTGAATCCAACGTGAACCTGCCCGATCGGCCAGTCCGTAGTACCTAGCCCATTTCCGAGGAAAAGCCAAGGTATAGCCTAAAGAATGGGTAGATACACCACCAAATTTCTGGGTATCAGGCCTGCTTTCTATTTTCAGCATTGGCCGCTGCCGCAATGTGTCCAAGATAGCGAATGCGAAAGAGGGAAACAATCCCCCCCGCCCCACCGCCCCGCCCAATCTCCGAAGGAGAGTCAGCGCCAGCCAAAAACGGCGATAAGGTGGTGGTGCTGAGAAAGGAGACTGTAATGAGGCTCGTCCTTCTCCCTCCGTTTGACAGACCGCCACCTCCCTCTTCTTCTCCCATCACTTGGGCTTTTCATTCCCAGGAAATGAGTGCTAGGTGGTTGGCCCAGCATACAAAGCAGGCAGGGCAAGCCCTGATAATCTGAGGGGACGAGTTTCCCTCGGCTGCCGTTCGCACGGACCCAAATAGCCTCCATATCTCTCTCTCTCTCTCTCTCACTCCCTCCGTCCCTCTTCTCCTGTCTCTCCGTTTCCCCGCCCCCCCCCCCTCCCCCCGACCACCGTCTGAATGTTGACGTGTTGAACTGTAAACAGAGATTTATGCGTTTGCCAATTGCTAGGCTGCGCCATCAATGACTGTCTGCGCTGACTTCCAAATTAGATTTCAATAATCCCCAGGCCTCTATTCCCTGACAGTAAGTATTTACTGCCCCAATCGTTTGCTCGGTATTTTACCACATACAGTAGGTGTGCGAGGTGATGTTTTTATGTTATGTTTGTGTGGCTCTGTGCGTTGCCGGGTTGGCGCCGGCATGGCCAGCGTTATATATTCCTGTGAGTTTATCTGCTGGCCAGGTGCCTAGGCAGTTCTAAGAAACTGTGGCTCAGTTCCCCTTAACCTCTTCCTCTCACTAGGAGTTAGCCTTTCAACTGAGAAACTAAACCCCACATGATCTTATCTGAGGATCAATAGGGAGCAGGTCTGTCACTGGAAAACGATCGCAAAATATCTTTTATGTAACCAATACTGACCTTAGTAAATGCCATGAAAGCAATGCTCAAATGGGATTCAGAGTTGGTTCTAGTGTCAGACTAGTTTGAATTTATCCTCTGGCAGGCACCGCTAGAGCCCCTAAAAGAAATTCCCACATCCAGGCCATTGATGATACAACAAAGCATGAATTTTTTATATGAATTCCGGAGCCGTTGGCTGGAAGCATCCCAGCGAAAGCCTGTGAAAAGGTCAGGTGGCTGCCTGCGAGATCGCCCCTGTCTCTCCGCTGCCAGGCTCGGCGTCCGCAGAATCGATTCGCTCGCCGTGTCCATCTCCTCAGCCTCCCCGGGCCTCGGCAGCACTAATGGGAAACAGAGGGCCGTAACTCGGCTCAAGACATTTAGCTGTTTGGCCCACTAATCACAGGCTACAGAGATACAAGTCCAGATTGGCCTTACGTCTCTTTGAATGTAGGAGCTTGTCCTCTGTCAAAGGTCTGGACGTGAGCCTCCCCTCTGACCGCTCCCGAGCCTCTAATTGGCCTGTTTGGGCCTTCGACACTCTCCGAAATCTCATTGGCCGTTTGAGGGCGAGGAGCGGGTTGACATTTTGGGTTCTCCTCAGTCTCTCACCTTATTCCCCACATGACAAAAGTGAAAGAGACATGGGGCCTGTGTCTAGAACGCAGGTGTTTCCATAAGATGGTTGGAGAGACTTCAGAGTTGAGGATATAATTGGATAGACAGAAAAAAGGTAGATTTGGTGGCCAAAGTCTTGTTAGACGTCACTGTGGGTTGTGGAGGCTGATTGTAGGATTTCCTGTGCAGGTGGCATTTACAGTGAAGAGAATGCCGAGCAGTAATGAGGTATGGAACAAACATTTTCCCTCTATAAATTAAGGACTACTTAATAGCCACCATTAACACACGGCTGTAGGAGCCATAGATTAAGACTACTTAATAGCTACAATTTACACGTGTTTGGAGTCAACCCCAATGCAAACGCACTCTTGCATGCACACGCAAACACTCGTGCGCACACATAGAAAAAAGCGAGCACGGGTTACACGCACCTGAAACATGAAAAGGCACCTCGCGGCTTCCACTCCCTCTACCCATCTCCTCCACAGTTACTAAGGAAACAGGATCTGGTATGTGCGGTTTGCGCTGGCTGTAAGGTTCTGCAGGGGACGCAGGCAGACTGAAGGGAATAATGGGAGGCTGGGAGAGGCGTTTGGACATTTCGGAAAAGACTTGGCACCAGGTAATGTGGCGCATCATTACGATGCCGGGCAATTACGCCACAGCGAGAAAATACCGACATTTGAGGAAACACGCCAACATCACAGATTCCCTGCTTTTCAAAATTCCAGGCACACTCTTCG
Organism: Galaxias brevipinnis; assembly: GCA_036023535.2. Classification (NCBI taxonomy): domain Eukaryota; kingdom Metazoa; phylum Chordata; class Actinopteri; order Galaxiiformes; family Galaxiidae; genus Galaxias; species Galaxias brevipinnis. Next base: position 8,233 of record JAVQIZ010240512.1, on the reverse strand, counting down.
AGTCTTTCCCCCCCCCCCTCAAGCAATGAATTTGTCCCTCAAAAGCCCTTGAGAAATTCTCCTTACTAATGGTGTGGAAGGCATCCGCGCTCCCAGCCTCAGCTTCCTCATTACTCTGCGCGCGGCACCAGCCGCTCCTCTCAATCTGTATGCATCCCCCGTCTCCAGCGCCACATCAAACAGTTGATCCTCCGGCACCTGTTTGGAAAACAAACTGGAGCCCCCATGACCCGATGACCTTTGTTAACGCTGCGTTGGCAGAACGAACGAACGAGCGTGTGTGTGTGTGTGTGTGTGCGTGTGTGTGAGTGTGTGAGTGCGTTTCTTTTGTCTGTGTGTAATACTGTACCGTGGCAGAGGCCCGTGTTTGCGGTGTCTGATTGCTCCCATTATCTGCGGCAACACAGAGAGTGGTGGAGTGGGTGCAGCCGTGAGGCTCCCAGATTCTGCTCTGTCGGGGTTGGCAGGTGGACTACTGGTTGGCCGACCAGAGGGAGGGGTTGTTTGTCTAATATCCCGTCCCCATTACCCTGCCGCCAGCCGTATCTCAGCTCACCAGGGTGCCAATGCCAATCGATGGGCATTACGGGCAAAAAGGACAGCTCCACCGTCTACGCTGCGACTTGGATCCTATTTGTGGCCGGTGGACAATGGCCGCCGGGCTGTAATGAGAGGCTCCCGAGCGGGGCTGGCTCCGGGGCTTATCGACCGCGGGCCTCTCCGCCACGCACGGCCAAGCAGATGCTGCCAAGATGGAGGAGCCCTGTATTTCATTCTGGCCCCCGTAGTGTTCACCCATCGATTGACTCTCCATAATATTGCTTTGAATTTCACCGGGGATCAGGATGGTGGACGCCGAGGCTTATGCTTTTATGAATAGCACTGTACAACATATGATCACGGCCTCATCTCTGCTCACATCACTCAGTGCTACTAGCTTTCCCCCCGTCACGGCCGTTCCCCAATGTGACCTCTGTGGAGGAGCAGGTGAAGTGTGCGTGCGTCAGCTAATAGCGTCAACAACAACGTAAATCACTCATTGTGCTGCCACGCATTCACAACGAGGATGACAGTTACTCGGGAATGGAAGCTTCACATTTTCATAAAGCAGCAGAATTATTGATGCGGTCGGGAGCTCCCAGGAGTGTGCTCTGTGTTTTACCGCGATTATTAAGAAACACGCTGTTCCTTTTCCGCAGAGAACGCCAGGAAATAAGGTTACAGCGCAGCGCATGCAGACTTTCGGCGTATTGGTCTTAAGTGTTCTCGGATGCTAGCCCGGCAGTTGCAGAAATACTTTGTTTGTGGCCTTTGTGCCTCCTGTAATACGATAAGTGCAAGTTGAGACGAGGGAAACAATGTTAAGACGTGGTGAGAAGAAGCATTCGAGTGGTGATACAGGGACGGCGTTGGTGTGCTGCACACAGACTTGCTAGCCTAATAAGCAGCGCTAATTTAGTTCTCCCCGTATTAGCCTCCGTCCGCCGGCTGAACACAAAGAGTCGGCAGTTTGTCTAAACAAATTTACTCCGTGTCTAGATAACACCGCAAAAGTAAGGTTTGCACACGCCTCTTTCCTCCTGTTATGGATATGTAACAGTATCATTTTGTTTGTCTGCGCTACCTAGGCTGATGTTTTTCTGTCTCAGAAACACGTGGCAGGTTAAACCAAAACCAGGTGACCATATCGTTCTGATCCAAAGAGTTAGCAGTTGCGATTTGAGCTTTTCTTTTTTGTCAAAGCAAGATAATTATGAGAGTGATGGGAATATCTGTCCGATGTGTAGTTATCCTTGCTCAGTGTGGCAGCCACGTGTGAAGGACACACAGAAAGCAGATTTAATTAGACGGTAGTCCGACCAATAGTATTTCTCTGTTGTCTGTCAATTTGTCAGCAGAATAATCATAGCCAGTTGCTGCACAGCATGCAGAACGGAGCTCTGTATGAGAGAGATTGAATCACACTGGTGGAAAAAGCAAGCGTTTGTGATTGTAATCTATTCCTGCTTGCTTGTCCACCGATACCTGTTGTGCCAGCTGTAGAAATGTCATCCTTTATTTGTGTAGATATATTTATTGTCAATAATACTAGTTAGACTTTCATTCTATTGTAAAAATATGTTTTGCTGTGTGTATTTGTTTCACAAAAGCCATTCTTTTTGTGTTGGGGTTGTGTGTATGTCGTTCCACTGCCTACACATGTTTTGTGGGTATGTGCCTTTGAAATGTGTGTGTGTGTGTGTGTGTGTGTGTGTGTGGTGATGGTGGTGTCGGGTGTGTCTGAATGATTCATGGCTAATGCTGATGAGCCTGGCTCCAGATGTCCTGGAGAAGCCGAGAGGAGTTCTTCAGGAGTCACTCGGTCCCCAGGGACACTGGGCAACAGCGGGGCGAAAAACTTTGTACAACCCCTCCTTTGTTGTTTTACAGCTCCAGTAGCCTGGAGCTCACACAGAGAGATGTGAAAATGTTATTTAAAGCTGAGCTCTCTAACATTATGCAACGCACAGTGGATAGAGCTGTCCTGGGAAAGTGCATGTTTTTGTTTAGTTTTTGATTTGGTTTGATCCTCCAGCCCTCACTTCTAAAGGACAATATTTCAAATAAGGTCTGTAAGATTCATAGACATAAATACATTTATTGGCATATGTAGATTTAAGTTTTTTTTTTATTTCACGACGTCAAGTTTTATTCATGCGTGACACAGGCACAAATACACACGCACACACGCATACAGACACACAGCTGTGGTAATGTATGACACTTGCATTATGCATGTGACGTTTAGAGCGATATGAATAATTATGTGATCAAATGGAAATAGATATATCAACAGGCTCCAAAACTGCACTTTGGGGGAGGGACGGAGAGTGAGTACAGGGAGGAGAAAACAAGGGGACTGGGAGGGAAGAGTAAAATCATTGTGCAGTACTCAGAGGGAGAGAGGGAGAGGGGGATAAAATGAGAGATAGAGGGGGGGGGGGTAAAGGGAGAGAGAGGGTTAAAGGGAGAAAGAAGCGAAGGAGCAGCGAAATAACGGGAGAGAGCAGCAATGGTCTTCACAAGATGCCTCTTTGCTCTGCCTTCTCATCTCTCCCTCTCTCTCTCTCTCTTTCTCTCCCTCTCTCTCGCTCTCTCTCTCCCGCCCTTGTCTGGTCTCCACGACTGAATCCTCCCTTCGCCTGGCCGTAGCGGGAGGCACTATCGATTATTCCCCTCTCTGTTCTGCCAGCGGGCGTTTGGACGCGGGAGTCCAGGGAGGCGCCGGCTTTGTCCTGCTCTTTTGTGCCTCCGGTGCGTGTCCTTTCCCGCGGTCAGGGCTATCCATACCTCCTGACGTGCTCCGTCTCCGGCTCGTGACCTTCTCTCCGTGGCCCTGCTTCAGACAGGTGCCCTCCCTCCCTCCCTCCCTCCCCGTGGTAGTGGCCCAGGGGCTGTGGGCAGAGGCTCGTCTAGCGTGGGACCACAGGGCTCTGACAGCTCAACACCTTTACCGGTGCTCCTAATCTTGAAGCCAAGCCGCAAGGTGCATTCCTGGATGTTTACATGCGGCCGTTAAACACAAAGGAAAGTGTAACCGCAAACTGTTTTGATTAGCGTGGAATGCTCGTGCAGTTTGCAGGACACTTTGAGGACTTTTCTCTATCGGTCGCTAGCGTGCCGTCGTGACAGTGGTCGGTGTCGGTGCCGTCCAAATCGGTCCTGTTGCGTCACAGCTGAGGTCAGCTTCGTCAGCCGTGACTTCACGGTCACGCACTCGGACATGCCCTCAGTTGTAATGGGCTCCGCGGTCACTTTCAGACCCCGTTCAAGACCTGCAAACCATGTGAACGAGCGGGGCCTGTTTCACTCTTCCCACCGATATCGCTCCTCCTCATTTTCCTTCAGAGCGATTAGAGAAGTCGGGACGAGACACCTGTGTCACCTTCCCCTTTTTCCGTGTGAATCAGGCACGCATTACTGTCACCGTGAATTAGAAGGGTTGGCTTCTATCCCCCTCCATCTTTCTGTTGGTTGGGAGACATTTTGCCCTCTCATTGTGCCAAGGCTGAGGCGGGGAATCGAGATGGCGGGCTCGGCGTTGCACCTGTGCCGTATTCACGAAGGAAGTCACGTCTATGTTTCACCGCCATTATCATAATCACCATATTACGCTTCCCTCTCTGACACATAATCACTCTAATTGGACACCAGCAAAAAAATTCAAATAAATAAATAAATAAAACGAAGGGAGGGAGGGAGGGAGGCAATTTGGTGCCAGGGCGGAAGAGAGGAAGAGAGGAAAAGGCGGAGAGGTGCCTGGCAGAATTGGCGGATTGAAAAACCGCCGTCTCCTCTTGAATTGATGAATAGGTTCCAGTGTAATGTTTATGTGTGTGTGGGTGGGTGTGTGTGTGTGTGTGTCTCTGTGTGTGTGTGTGTGTGCGTGCGTGCGTGCATGCTTGTGTATTGTCCCTGGGGTTGAACGGAGGGTAATTGCATTGCTGTAGGCTCTTCAGTTTTTGCTGTTAGAAGTATGGGTTCTCAGCTGTGTGCTGAATGACTGTTGGGAGGCTAAACGCTGCTGCACTGGGAACCTGACACCCAATACTTATGGCCTGCCACTGGACTCTGGAAGGCTGTGGGTAATTCACTGTGCATCGTAAGTCAAACCCGGCGAAGGCAAACATGTGTACTCCGTATCTGGCACGGTGTACCCGGCTCACCCCCGGCCCCGGCCGATTCCTTTTCATCCGGCCTCCACAATGGACGCCCTGGCACCCTGTCAAGTGAGAGCGATAACGCTAAGACTGTTACAGTACGCGAATACCAATGTATTATTGATCTGGCGTTACGCAGTAGTGCGCGGCAATGCTATGAACACAATCACGGCAAGGGAAGATGCAAGACCGAAAAAAAAGCTTCCTTTCCATCGTACAGTGACTTTTCATCACAGAAACACTGTCCTCGTGGGTGCATGCGTTTTCATAGACGAGGTGGTCCCACTGCGAGAGTGTTCACATTTCCCCGCCGCCGATGCATCAGTCAGCCGGGAGTCCCTCTGCGGTTTCTTGCTCTTACCCGGTGTTCCGCTTTATGTAAGCAGACAACACTCGCCTAACTCCTGCCAGCTCCCCGGCTCCTCCATCCCCAGGCCCTTCCTGAGTGGCATTTAGATCGACACTCCACGCCGCTCCGCAGTGGATTGCGCTTCGATGCGCAGCGGAGTGTGTGTGTGTGTGTGTGTGTGTGTGTGTGTGTGTGTGTGTGCGATTTAGTGTTTTATTTTGACTTAGAGGGAAGAGTGTGTGCACGCGTACATGTGACAGTTGACGTTGCAGGATATGAAATGTTCACAGTTGTATGTTTGGCTAAATGTGTGTGGGAAAGCGGGAGCGATGTGCAGGGGAACGTGCACGGTGACTGCGGCTATAGGCCCCCCCCCCCCCCCGGTGTGTGTGTGGGCGTCGTGGTGTGAGACGACGCGCTCGACTTTCTGTTGCCCTGCCGCGTCGCCACCACACGGGGATCCCAACCGATAATATTTGCCTAGCTGTGCTACGCGGGCCCGTGCCGCTGCGCGTTGGATCAGGGGGCGGAAAGTATCCGGCGCGCACGTGAGCCGTGGAACGCGGCCGTGCGCCGTCGGGGAGCGACAGAGAGTGAAGTGCTTGTAGCACCTTGGGCAGCCAGCCCTGTGTCTGTAATCACTCCGTGCGCCAGGGCACCCTTTCATCTCGGGCCTTTCATAGGAACCCCGAAAAAAGAAAAAGACCCTTTCAGAAGCTGCAGAAAGGGAGGGATGGGGGAAAGGAAGCGAGAGAGCGAGAGAGAGGAAGAGAGAGAGAGAGAGAGAGAGCGCTGAGGGAAGGAGAAGTGAAGTGCTTCTGCAGCCCCGAGCACTCCTGGCTGTGAATACCCACGCTATTGAAGAGGACAGATGTAGGGTGAGTGTGGTGTGTGTGTGTGTGTGTGTGTGTGTGTGCGTGTGTGTGTGTGCATACACTTTATGAGTGTGTGTGTGTTGTGTGTTTATTTGGGGATGCTTGTGAGGCGGTGAAACGGGAGAGATGCAGTGTGTCCCCCATGCTATGTTGAAGGTGCTCACCTCTACCTACAGTATATAGTGTCTGCTCAATACGACACTCGACACGACTCTCCCTTCCCCCACTACCTCTTGTTCGCTCTCTCTCTCTCTCTCTCGCTCTCGCTCTCTCGCTCTCTCTCTCTCGCTCTCTCCCTCTCTCTCCCCATGTTCATAGACATTCACTGAAGCGTGCTGATGCCACACGAGGCGGTGGGAACGTAGCAGCACCGTTGTACGGTACAGTACGTAGGGGACGGTCCTGGAGGAGACGGAGGTCTGAGCCGTGGTCTCCCAGGGCCGGTCGGTGAGCAGTGAGGGGCCGGAGACGACACTCAGCAGGAGGCTGGACTGCAGGCAGGCAGGAAGGCAGGCAGGCAGCATGTTCGGTCGGGACTTCCAGGTGCTGGTGTCTAACGTGGTGCAAGCCGGCAGCCAGCGACTGGGGCTGAGACGCAAGGAGCCCAAGGCTGGGGGTAAGTCCAGCCAGAGGGGAGCCCCACTGGAGATTCTATTGCTAACCAGGCTATTTTTAAAGGGCACCTTTTCCTTTTCTGTTACCTAGCCCGCAGCACCTCCCAGCCTCTTGCCAGGCGTTCTCTAGCCTTCAGGGGTGATCTTGATGCATTATAGTGCTTTTGAGCAAAGCTTTTAAAACAGCCTGTTAACTTTCTTGTAAAGTTCTTGTCAGGTTTGTTAGTTTTTTTTTGTGTGTGGTGGTTTTGTTGAATCATTCCTCTGTTAACGAACAGCTGGCAAGCTTTGTTTTCTCTTCAGCTAGTTTCCTCTGCCTTTGCCAAGCGGTGTCGGCGAGAACATGTTAATTGAATGCTCTCCAGCCTTTTGCCTAATGGTGTTGGGCTTTTCAGCGTGTTCGTGCTAACATTAGCCTCTCGGTATTTCATGTTTTTATTCAAGGACATTTTGAGAGTGCAAGAGACGGGGTGTATTATACAGCGTGCGTAAAAATAGAGCTATGATTGTTCGTGGCGGGGGGAACGAGACTCTGACGCACAACTTCCTGTTTCGTCTCCCACTCCAGGAGTGGAGACTCGCAATGCATTCAGAGATAACTTCATGCCTCTCATGCAAAAAGAAAAGCATGCTGCTGACAGTTCGTTATTATAACCATGTTGTTACAATACGGACAAAGAGATTGACAAAGTAAAGGGAGAAAAAAGCCTAATTATGGATACAAAATCTACCTTCTGGTCTATAACCGGAGCAGGTTATATAGGGCCTATAATAAGCACCGGAATGGAGTGCCACCCTCTGCGTGTCTCAGCTGTCATGGAGATATATGTGCACGCTGAACCACATCTGACAGGGCCCCTACTCCTCTTCCTCAGCCCCTGACTGGCCTATGGGTGGTAGACATAGCAATCTGTTAACATTAGGGGCGCAGTAGTAGTTAACATGCTATAGTGACACAGGTTAAACTGTGTTTACAAGGTAGCAGAAAGGGGTATGAAGCGTTGTGGGGGGGGGGGGGGTTTAGGACAGGCGGTGATTGTGCACATCTAGCCGCACTGTTGTTGCCTAGCGCACATCTGTTGCCGCGCTGATCTGACGTGTTGTGCATACGGGGAACGGGGATGGTAATGACTTCCTCCTTGGAGCCTAGACAATCAAATACTGTTAATTAGCTCTGGCACTGCTGCAGTCTCAATCAGAGAAACTTCTCATTCCGGTTGCAAGCTGTGGCAGAAAGGCCTGTTTGTGTGTGTGTGTGTGTGTGTGTGTGTGTGTGTGTGTGTGTGTGAGTGTGTAGCGTGGTGTATGCGGCGTGCAAGTGTGTCGGAAAAACTCCTGACAAAGCTCTGTCTCTTCCGTGTTTGTGCCGGGTTAAATGGATTTGACACAACAGAGGTCCGGTTTAGGAGCTTTCTGGCAACTAGCTTAGAGCGTTTCGCCAACGACTTGTCAATCATTACTGTGACAAAGTGTTGTTGTGGCATCAAACTTCGCCGATGCTTATTTTCTCCGCCGTCAGAACAATTTTCAAAGGCTGCTTGGAAGTATTAACAAGCAGGCGATTCAAACCGCCTTTTTTGGGGGTGTGGGGGGGTGGGGGGGGGGGGGGGGCTCTACGCCTCCCATTCACACCGTGTCTGAAACACATATTGGAAGATGACGAGATTACCCCTCCTTTTTTCCCACGAAACAAAC
>JAVQIZ010240510.1:30000-51960 GCA_036023535.2 Galaxias brevipinnis | reverse complement strand
GTGTGTGTGTGTGTGTGTGTGTGTGTGTGGCCGTGAAAGGAAGTGAGAGGGTCTCGTCACAACACTGGGAGCTGCTCTCACATGTCCACATACAAAGACCCCAACACCTGCAGGTGTAGAGGTCATCAGGCCAAAGAGGGAGGAGGGGTGGGAGAAAGAAGGAGTGAGGGAGGGAGGGAGGGATGGAGGGAGTGGAAGAAGTCAAGGAGGGAAGTTATGTTTTGGGGGTGTTGGCTGGAGGGACTGTTGATGTGTTGTACATGTAATTGGAGAAACATACAGGAAAAGGTGTGCTCGTGCCTCTGTGAGTTGTCTGCCAACGAAGTGTGTGATGAGTCTGTGTGCATGTTAGAGGAGTCAACACTGAGGGTCTGGGGGCTGTTGGTGCTAAATAGCGTGTGCGTGTGTGTGTGTGTGTGTGTGTGTGTGTGTGTGTGTGTGTGTGTGTGTGTCATCCCAGGTGTGCATGGGGCTCTATTGTGATCTATGAATGGACTTATTGGCCCTCTTCTACCTGTCAGCCCCTTGTCTTTGATGTCTCCTAGGCCTTTCACACTCTCACCGTGTGGGTACACATTCCTGGGGCTCAGTGCTGCGAGCGCACACACATACATATGAACACACACATGAACACACACACGAAGAAACATATACACAAATGCAAATATTTTCACATGCAAAACCATAGGTATCGATGCGCAAACACACAAGGACACACACAAATGTACACACACACACACACACACACATACACACACACACACACAGATCACAACAAAGGAACTGGAGGGGAAGTTGGTAAGTGAGTAAGCTAAGTAAATGTTCACACTAGTTTGAATTCAAATGACCCAATCTAACAAAAACAACTTGTTATGCAGTGAAATGGAGTATTCTGGGAAAGTATACATCCTTACTTTCTATAAAAAAGGAGAGATATCATGTGTGAGTGCATACCCAATCATGATCTCCTGGCTGTGATCTGTGATTACTTTATACACAAATCATTTAACCCAGCCAATCACGTTCATCCACATCCTGTGCCCAAACATACCAAACTTCCTACTTCTGAACCAATCAGTGGAGTTGACTTTCTTTCACTTGGTGACTGTTAATTTTTTATTTAATAATATTATTAATATTAACAATATCAAGTATTATTTATTAACAACTTTATCCTTGAATTAATAAACACTGGATATGAGCATTTCATGTTTGCAGATCCCTTTAGGTGACATATGCTTTCATGTGAGCTTTACTTCATAGAATTAAAATGTTGCTTTCACAGTTTTTGCAAGCCTCCATCTTTTCCTTTCTCACTCTTTCCATATCTTTCACTCTTTCTCCCTTCTCTCTCTCTCTCTCCATAGTTTCTTAATCACGTCGTGAGGCCGTCGATCTCGGGTTGCTATTCCAGCTCCCTGGTGTGTCGTCTAAGTGTGGTTGATGACTGGTGATGATGGATGACAGTCTTCCCGGGGTCTCAGACACACACACACACACACACACACACACTAACACACACACACACACACACACACACACACACACACTAACACACACACACACACACACACATTTCGCTGGGCCAACCAAAGCACTTTCCCTTTCTGCTGGACGGAGGGCGTCCTGTCAAACACTTGTCTGTACAAACAAACTGGATCTATCCAAATGATATAGCAGATAATGCACCAATTCATCTATCAATATGAGACAGTAAAGGCAATGGTAGGCTTCCCTGGTCAAGTCTAAAGCCGAGGGTCGGAGGTTGGGAGGAGGGGTCGTTCTGTTTGTATTTGACCTCTGAACAGTAGGGTTTTGCATTTCAGGTTAATTGGTCTCTGTGTTAGCGCATGTGTGTCTGCTCGTCTATGTGTGTGTGTGTGTGTGTGTGTGTGTGTGTGTGTGTGTGTGTGTGTTTTGTGTGTCCGTCTGCAAGACACTATGATGGTGTGTGAGCGACTGTGGGTCACTGTGTCTGCATTTATGCATTTAAGTTTGAAGGTGTGTCTAGGTGCACACGCCAGCATGCCTTTGTGTGTGTGTGTGTAAAGAGAGAGAGAGAGAGAGAGAGAGAGAGAGAGAGAGAGAGAGAGAGAGAGAGAGAGCGAGAGAGAGAGAGAGAGAGAGAGAGAGAGAGAGAGAAGAAGAGGCCATGGTCAGAGCCTGTATCAGTGGCTCCCAGGTGCGCTGCGGAGGGAGAGCTTTTATCCAAGGCCGATCCTTGGGAATGTTGGGAATGCCTTCCCGGCTCCCAGCCCGGTGTGGTCACAGCGCCCCTGCCGCCCCACTCCCACTCCCACTCTGCACCCCTGGCCCGGCACCACTGACAGACACAGCCCAAAGAGCAGCCACCTGGCCTGCTGGCTCGAACACACACACACACACACGCACGCACGCACGCACGCACGCACGCACGCACACACACACACACACACACACACACACACACGCACGCACGCACACACACACACACACGCACACACACACACACACACACACACTCACATGCTTGTCGATACACATACACACATGCACGCGTAACATGCATGAGGGGGTTGCAAAAGGAAAAATACCTATACACTTGCATGACCGCACTCATGTGACACACACACACACACGCGCGCACACCCACACTTCAGACACACACACACCCTCACACACACACACAACAAGTCCCACACCCACCCACCCACCCAGGGGAGCTGTGGGGATCAGCAGAAACACTCTAGAGAAACAAGAGAAGAAAGAAGAGAGCAGATGGAAGACAGCACTCACCAAAGCAGGGGGGGTGGGAGTAAAGAGAGGGAAGGGCGAGAGGAGGGGAGGGGAGGGGGGGGTGAGAGAACGGTACGGAGAGAGAGAGAACCAGGGGTAAAACAGAGAGTATCACAGCTACAGGGGAGGGAGAGAAAAGAGGAAGAAAAGGGTGAGGTGGTGAAAGTGTGGAGGAAAAGCAAAGCTCCCTCAGCGCCGCAGTTTGGGTCCTAGTCACTGTGGGTGTAGAAGCCAGGGCCCGCCATCACAGACACATCTCTCTACCGGTCTGAGTGAGGCGGTCCAGTCAAAGGTCTGTAGATAAGGAGCAGGTCCATCTCCCCTGTAAGTCCAGGCACATGAACACACGGCACATTAAACCTGATCAAACGCACGGTATCGGTCTCAGAAGCACCAAGGGCTTTTGACTGACGTTTTAAGTATGAGTCTTTCTATCACTCCCATTTTGCAGCCTAGTAGGGGGTGCGCTGACATGCTCACTAGACAGGACGGTCAGCATGTTCGTGTATTTATAGAACGTCCCTTGGTTTACCAAAGCCTTCTGGAATGTTCCATTATATTTCATATCAATGATTCTGTTGTGCGGTACATTCTATCAGAGTTTGCTATCCACATCTGAATCAAAGCTCCGTACATTTATGACAAACTGTAGAACAAAAACTGTTTTCGTGATTTAGGAACGATGGATCGTATTCTCGCTCCTGCGGTGGCCGTGACAGGGTTAACGGTCCGCCAGTGACTCGGCAGGGCGTGTCCACACCACCTGTCACTCGGGAGCTAACACTCACCTGAGTGTTCTGTCAACCTCACTTCCTCTCCTCTGCGCCACCTGTCAATCAGCCGGCCTCACACACCCCACCTGTCAACACCAAAGGGGGACAGCGAAAGAGTGGTCTGTGTGTGTGTGTGTGTGTGTGTGTGTGTGTGTGTGTGTGTGTGTAGCGTGAGGGAGTAAAACAGAAAAAGAAAGAAGCGGACGAGGAAGAGAAAGTTCTTTTGTGAGCAGAAGCAGTGAAAACACTGAAGCCTAACCAGCCACTTCCCAGTTTCTAAACTAATAGGATCCATATTACACAGGAGAGGAAATCAAGAGTCTAAGTGCAAAGGGAACACTGGCAGAGCAAGGAGGATACACCACTGGATCATCGTCCCAGTTTAGGAGAACATAGTGATGTTGGATGAAATGTATGTAGTTATCTTGCACCCTCATTGAAAATGATACTTTTTTGATGTGATAACAATTACAGAGATTGATTTTCTTTCCACAGTGTTTTTAATAATCGCAGAGTCAATGTATATGTAAGATCATGTATTTTCTAAACAGATTGACATTACGAATGGAAATGGAAAGGAGAATCTGTGTTCAGCGCTATCAACTTCAAACACACACACACACGCACACGCGCACACACACACACACACACACACACACTGCAGGGCATTTCTCCTTTCTCCTCCCTGTCCTAGTGTCTACATCTCTCAAGCCAAGATAAATACAAGGTGTGTGTGGTTCACTCAAAGCCCTTCACTTCCCCTACACACACACACACACACACAAACCTTCACAAACACACACACACATACACACTAACACACACACACACACACACACACACATACCTTCACAAACACACATACACACACTCACACACACACAAACACACACACATGCACAACCCTTCACAGCACACACACTAAGCATACACATGCACACACACACAGACACCTGCGTTGGAGTGTCATGACATCTATGGGTGGGGGTTTGGAGAAGGGAGAAGCCTTTCCACTGTGTAAACATTGAGAATACTATTTTCCTGAAGGGAGGGATTACACGAACACACCTATGTGTTGATCCCGTGTACTCTTTGCCGTGGGGGGAAGCACCTTGCAGCTCCTTCTAAGACTGGAAATCTTCAGATGATTTGGTTTATCATTTAGTTATGACATTTGCTCAGCACACAATGACAAAAAAAATCAAAAGGAATCTCCTGAAGTTTTCACACACAAAATAATATATGAATAAGCTGTGCAATTAGGATGTTATTATTTAAATGTAAGGAAATTACATAAAAATTTTTAATATTTGATTTTGATAATTATCTGTTTTTCTTTTGCTGTCTTCACTTCCTTTTCCCAGTTGAACAGTCGCAATTTACCGGGAGAGTGAAATAGAAAAAGTAAAGAAAACAGTGAAGTGAGCGGTTAAATGGTGTACAGGGTGAATCCTTCCACAGCTGGAGCGTGTCATGTGTCACTCAGCGGATCTCTGTTACACTGAGAATTCCACTGTGGCTCTCTGATAGGCTGGAGTGGCCCCTTGGTCCGGCAATACTGACCTGCTATTGGCTCCCTAGGGGACAATGGACCGCCCTCTCATATTCAGACAGACAACACACACACACACATAAAATAACACACACACAAAGATATTTCTGCTGTCTGGATGACTGATAAACTGAAATGGGACTCTTGAATTTCTTTAAATGTGCCTGGTTGTAATAAAGTCCATGCACTTGTTTGTGTGTGGTTTTGTCTATTTGTTGAATTTTGTGACATAGTGACTTCAGTTGATGGAGAAAGAGAAAAACAGAGAGTGGAAGAGATAGAGGTAGTAGAGCAAGATAGACCGAAAGAGAGCGGGACTCACACACACACACACAGAGAGAGAGAGAGAGAGAGAGAGAGAGATAGAGATGTACCGACAGAGACAGAGAGAATGAGAAAGAAAGGCGGGGGAGAGATGCATAGAGTACCATAGTAACACAGTGAAAGGAAGAGACTTATTTTCTCGTTGCACACTTCCATTCCCATCATGTCTCTGTGACAAAAGAAAAGAAAACAACAGAAATTAACTCGTGCTGAATCAAGGGGGGCATATGGACACACAATCACACACACACACACACACACACACACACACACACACACACACACATACACACACACAAACACACACACCCTCCTGTTGGCTATCTCTCCATCAGCGTTGTGTCATCACCCAATTAAAAGGTTACGACATGTTTGTTCTCTCTGTTACCAAGCCGGGGAAAACATCAACAACCACTTATTGCCAGGACACACTGCCTCCAGGCAGATCACAACTAATTGGTGTGTGTGTGCGTGTGTGTGTTTGCGTGGGTGGGTGGGTGGGTGCTTCTGTGTGTGAATGGGTGTGATTGTGTTTGTGTTTGCATGAGTTTAAAGGAAGCAGAAAGAACCACTGCACCCTTAACCCGTGTTGAGCTGGTAAGCTGCTTGGGAAGCACCAGTGCTAGCTCGTGTTGCTACGCTACTGTGGGAAATGCATAAGAAGCGCTAACACTAACTTCTGCCTTCGCTATGCTACTTTTTGCACTTTAGGAAATGCATAAGAGGCGCTAACACCAGCTGCTGCCTTTTCTGCTATTCTACTTTAGGAAGTCCATTAAAGTTGACTCTGAGAGGGGCTGTCAAACTTTGAGAGGCTGTCACACAGAGTAAGCCCCGAGTGCTGTAGAATGTCCTTAGTGCTAGCTTCCTGTCCAGAACAATGAGAAAACGGAGTTAGTCAGCTCTAGAAAGGAAGAGTACGGTTTCAATGAGATATCCATCATTTAAAAAAATAAGTGACAACTTGAAATGCAAGATCTTTCTTTGATCTTGACCAGTCATCACAAAGAAAAAGCAAATTGAAACGTAAACTCTTGTGCAACAGATCCCTCACATATAGAAATAAAACAAGTTGTACCTAGAACACTCTCCTAATGAACCAGAAAGTAATTGGCAGGTTTAAACCAAATAGGTAGTATTGTTGCTAACAACTTTCAATAAGGTTAGATGATGGTTTGATTCGTCGTTGGGTAACTGGCTACAGCTGAAAAGGTTATGTGTTGAGATATGCTCTACATACAACAATACGTCCTATCGTCAAAACTATCTATTTAAATTGAAATATTCAAAACCTGTATTTCATAGACCAATAGTAGGTAGTTGATAAGACATACACATTATATCGTTTTGGAGAGATACTTCCCATATACAGGTTGATTATGAACGGCTGATTGTAAGTGACAAAGCAATCCGGATGTATTTAAATACGGAAGCTCTAACTTTGTGTGTACTGACGTGTGTGTGTTTGTGTGTGTGTGTGTGTGTTGGAGTCCTCCATGGGCGTGCTAGCAAACAGGTCCAGATAAGCAGGTCAGCTAAGAGGAGCAGCTGAATCACCTTGTTCTGCTTGACTTGAGTCATGGCCTTCTCGTCCTCCCTTCCACTCAGACAACCCCTTTTTTTAATCTATTCTCCTTTTTGTCCATCTCTCCCCCCCCACCCTTTCGTTCTCATTCTCTCTGCCGCTGTCTGTACATCTCTCTCTCTCTCTCTCTCTCTCTCTCTCTCTCTCTCCCCACCCTATCCACCCGCCATCTCTCCGGGTCTGTTTTAATCACATCTGTCTGTACAGCCAACATGGAGAGAGACAGAGATCGACATCTCGCCGACATCTCAAACATGGGAACACACACCGTCACATACCTGGGGAACTTTGGTGTCTGCCTGCACTTCTTTGTGCGTGGGTGTATTTGTGTTGTTTTTAAGCCTAGTTGTGTTCGCTATTGGGAGAGCCGGGTGTACAGGTTGGAACACTAGTCTGTGATTGAGAATGGTTGTGGGCGAATGCTTTAATATTTGTCGCAGAGCGCAACAATATGGTTGGGAGTGCCTTCCTGTATGTGTGTGTGTGTGTGTGTGTGTGTGTGTGTGTGTGTGTGTTGTGTTTGTGTGTTGTATATGTGTGTGCTTGAGACCAAGTATATATGGAGTATGAGAAAGCAGGTTTTACGAATATGAATGCCATTAAGTTTTACCACTGTCAGAAATGTCTGTGCGTGAGGGTGTGTGTGGATTGGTGCGTGTGTGTGTGTCAGAATTTATGTGAGTGTAAAGCAGGAAGGGTGCTCGATGCTGGTGATAAGGGCACGTTGTGTGTGTGTGTGTGTGTGTGTGTGTGTGTGTGTGTGGCTGGGCAGGATGGGGTTCACTGGCAGGACATGGGCGTTCATGCTGGTATTCGTGAGAGATTCCCGAATTTTTGGGGGGTGGGGGTGTTTGAGGTTGGCTGCAGTCCAATGCCTGGCACACACAAAAGCGCACACACACCAACACGTTGCCAGCTACCCGGTATACCCAGCACAAACCTCAAACAAGAGTTCATTGTTAAGTGAACGCCACCAACATGCAAAGTCATAACTGAGTTGACCTTAACAAAGTTCACTGAATCCCAGGTAAACCACTGCTTCTTGTCGAGGTGGCCCAAAAAGAAAATGGTTTTAAAGTACGTTTTCATGAGTGTGTCTGTGTGTGTGTGGTTGTAGTGTGTGTGAGTTGTGATTCGGCCAGCTCCCATCGGTAGCAGTAGGTGTGTGTGCGTTGACAGAGGTGGAATGCTAGGCTGGCTAGCAGGCAGACAGGCTCTGGCTCAGACTGAAGGTGTGAAGTGACACTCAGCTTTAAACCTGTCTGTCTTAATCGCCATCTTGTCATGGGAAACACACACACACGCACACATTAGCTTCGATATTCAGACAAGCACATGCATGCAGGAGTTCATTGAAAGTGCACTTTACACACACACACACACACACACACACACACACACACCCTTGCATACATGCAGAGGAAGAGAGTGTTAAGGTGTCTGACAAGACAAAACAAAAGTTGCCCCCCTAAACAAATACAGCCAGACAATGACCAGTGAGAGAACTGGACAGATGTTAGTGGGCTTATGTGTGTATGTATGTATGTGTGTGTGTGTGTGTGTGTGTGTGTGTGTGTGTGTTCGGGGGTGGATGAGTTGGTGTGTTGGTGTGTGTGTGTTGGTATGTGTGTGTGTGTGTGTGCACGATGGAGTTGGATTAGCATGTGATGTGTTTGTGTGTGTGTCTGTGCGTATAGTGTGCATGACTTCAGTTGAATGAAAGTCTACCCGGCTTGTATCCTGTTATCCGAGCAGTCTGTGTGTTTGTAGTTACAGCACTCAAACTGTAGCATATCCGTTCTCTTTTTTTCAACAGGTAGACTGAGTGAAGTAATGTCTGTGTTACTCTCTGTGTGTGTGTGTTATGTCGGTCTAGCTGTTACTTGCTATTGTGTCACTATTATGAAAACACACTTATCTGGCACACTCCTTTGCTCTCTGTCTGTCTAAGTGTGTTTGTGCGTATGAGTGTTTAACTATGTGTGTGTGTGTGTGTGTGTGTGTGTGTGTGAGTGTGTGTGTGTGTATGTGCCTTGCATGTATTCCTATTTAGTTTACCTTGCCTGTCAACAAGCGGTATTTAAAGACTTAACTACTCACACGTACAAACCAACCATCTCACCCCAGAAGGGCTAGGGGCACTTCATATCATACTCTCTTGTTGGCTCCAAATTATTGACACACAAACCCGGTGATAGCCATCTGGAGACGAGCGTGAGGCGTGTGGCTCACCAAGGTGAAGGAGGCAAAAAAAAAAAGGCAAAGCATAAATATTTTGCCCAACGATCTGGTGGTGTTTACGTTAAGAGCAGCGCTTGTTTGTTTAAGACCTTTCTCCGTTCATGTAAACTTGGCTCCCTAGATAAAGAATTGTCAGTCAGAGATATATAGAGAGAGAGAGAGAGAGAGAGAGGCACAAAGAGAGAGAGAGAGAGAGAGATTTACAGACATCAGCGGAGATAATGAGAACGATAGGGTGGGGGGAGAGAGAGAGAGAGAGAGAGAGAGAGAGAGAGAGAGAGAGAGCGAGAGGTGAAATAAGACAAACAGAAAACAAAAGGAGAAGTGCTTGGCTGCCGGCGGTTATCTCCATCAGAAACATTTGCTGTGCCGTAGCACAACAAATAATTAGGTGACAAGTGAGCAAAAACATCCATAGGCAGACAGCACCCTGCTAAGGGGGAAAGAGAGAGAGAGTGGATGATAGGGGGAAGGGAGACAGGGAGAGATAAATAAAGAAAATGACAAAAAAACAAAACAATAAGCACTACGATCTTGTGATACATCGAAGACTTATGAAATAAAATGAATAGCACACAATTTGAGTTTGAACTAGTGAGAAGGAAAATAAAGAGCAGATGATAGAGTGAAAGAAAGAGAGAATACGGAGGAGAGTTCCAAAGGAAGGGGGTTAAAACACGTTTTGAAATCGGTGTTATGTTTGATTCGTGACGATAGGAATCTAACAAGCAATAACTCAACCAAGAGAACATCTACACATAATGCATTTATAATAACAATAAAAAAGTAAGCAAAAGGGAGGGCACTTTGTGACTGGCAGGGCAAAGGGACAGGGGCTATAGTCCCACCTGAACCCCTGCTCTACACGTCCCTAAAGAGAGAGAGAGAGAGAGAGAGAGAGAGAGAGAGAGAGAGAGAGAGAGAGATTAAGAAATACAGAGCCAGCAAGGTCCCGTGATCGACAGTGAAAGAAAGAGCCTTGCTCAGGAGCTTTCTGTGTTCTATTGACAGTCATCTGACTGACACTCAATGGAGCACTTTATTTAGTCACACGACGCAACCAATAGGGGGGGGAATCGAAGTAGCTGACCAGAAACATCTGATCTGATGCCTTGACGTCCTTCACACAAACATGACGTCTCAAACACGACTACAGCCCTCTTTCCCATCAGAATTCTCAATCCCCAAAGTTCTGACGTTTGGATTTGGGGATGACCAACTGACCTGCTGTGGAGGATGGGAGTGACGGGGAAGGACGACCGGGGTTGGAGGGGGTCGGAGAAGGTTAGGGAGGGGCTTTCACTTACCAGCAGCAGCCTTCACGGCCTCACGAGCCGCGGTTTGACGCTGACGTGTTTTGAACAGAGATTAGTCCTTCTCCCCTCTCGGGCTGTGTGACCCTCTAAACAAGAGCCAGCTGTACAAGCCCCAGATTGTATCTAATCCCTGGGCTGTTTGGCCCAGACACCCGGTGAGACCACCGTCCAGTCACTCTGCTGGCCCACAGAAGGAGAGAGCGCGGGTTAGGTTACAGCCTGCTATGACGGGGACTCAACAACGAAGCGTTACCTACGGTAAGGCATTACAAAGATGTCGATTAGACATTTGAATTTGTCTATTTATTTCTGTGTGTGTGTGTGTGTGTGTGTGTGTGTGTGTGTGTCTGTGTGTGTTTTACTCATATGTGCATTCAGGTATTGCGAACATGCCTTTGCACGTCCTGGAATTGCACCATTTCAAACACCTTAGCCTCTCCTCCACCTATGCATTAGGAAGGAGTGCTTCATGTTTCTGCATTCGCATGGATCTGCAAATCCATATGCTCTCGTAAACCTTTTCAAAGTATCCCTATACCACCAAGAAGCCAATATTTGCCTCTTTACTGAACCATACAATACAAACCCTTTCAGCGTCCAACAGAGCATATCAGCTGAACCTGACAATTAAATGTGTCACATCAGCTCATTTACACCATGGGGCCATTTCAATACCTTGGTGCCGCCATTGCACCCGTATGTCATATTCACACGAGGCTCCCGGTCATTTATAATGAAGGTCCCCAGTGGGAAGTCACAGCACCAAAACAAAACCACCACAACACTGCTACTAAGGTGTTGTATGTTGTCCACAGCCAAGTTAACAAGCGCTTCGCCATTTTAGGGCGTCCCATCCCTGATTTCCTTTGTCTCTCTTTCCATTGCACTGGCTGCAGTTCCAGGGCTAGCACCCTGACGGCCGGTGCATTCTCTGCATAGCTGGTGTCGATATGAAAATGTCCCCTGTGGCTGGGCAGCTCGCTGGGCCAGCTGTGGGTTATTGTCGCTGGACGACTCTCTCTTACAGTGAAAATATTGTCATACATCTGCACACACTTAGCTCACAAACTCCCATCCGCGAGCACATGCACACGCAGGGAAACCGGAGAGCATAGTGAAATTTGCACTGACACGGGCACGGGCACAGAAATGGCACACCGGCACACACACACACACACACACACACACAAGCAGAAACTTACGCATCTCACTGGGGTGAAAGTGAGACAGAGGGTGCCCGGGAGGGCTGTCATTCGGTGTGCTAAACGTTAGGTTAGCGGCGGGCTAATAGAGAAACAAAAAGGGCTGTGTACACGTCGTCAGCGACCGCGGCGCCCCCAGGGGGTCCTATTGATCCACATCTGGGCTAATCAGAAGCGGCCCCCGTCTCGTGCCTCCCCCCGAGGGGTCTCTCCTCTGCACGCCTCCCCCCTACCTCACCCCTGTTAGCACGGTACTGTACCCGGTGCCCACACGTGTCAGAGCTTTAGCTATTCTAAAAACAAATGACCGGTGCTTTCCACTCAATGCCCGCTAATCCTTTCAACATTGACGGCGGTTGAAGCGGCGAAAAAAAAAAACAAAAGAAAAAAAAATCGGAAATGAATTGACTCCGCGCTCCGGGAACCCTTTGAAGTTGTGTGTGTGCGCGCCTGTGTGTTTGCCGTTGCTCACACACACACATACAGATGTGCCTCCCAAAGTAATATTCTACAACCTTTTCCCTATGCTTTGAGTCTAAATGTCCCCTGAAGGCCCCTGTGAAGCCTTCTGACCCGAGGGGGCCCATCGGCCCCTCATTATGCAGGGAAGGGGGGGGGGGCAAGTCAAACAAGGTGAGCATTGCTCGCCGTAGAGCCCATGTGGAGACCTAATGGAATGATACGATTCATTTCACTGGGTTGTAAGTGTGTGTTGAGTGAGACCCTGGGGAAAGCCCTACTCTCCGTACGGACACGCCGGGGGAGGCGGAGGACGAGCTGGGTCACCGTGGAAACCCTGCTCCCTTCATTTGCCTCCATCTCCTCTTTTTTCCTCTTCTTTTTCTGTCTCTTTTTCCTCCTTTACAATTTCTCATACCCCCTCGCCTCACCCTGTCTATCCTTCCGTCACTCTCTCTCTCTCTCTCTCTCTCTCTCTCTCTCTCTCTCTCTCTCTCTCTCTCGCTCTCTCTCACACTCGCTATTTGTTCTGTATGAAGTACAAATTTGGCTGTGTTGCGGAGAGGGTGAAGGGATCACGGCGCTGAACTGTGCCCAGCCGGGTCTCACCTCCTGGACCTGGTTACGGTGGCTCAGAGTTCAGGCCTGACAGATTCAATAACTCCCCACGCCGTCGCTGGGCGCTCCAAACTGCTCCGAGCCATTCGCGCTGAAAGAGGAAGAAGGAGAGAAAAAAATGGCCAGCGCCTCACCCCGCGTTTAAAGTCATGATCCTTATCCTAATTAATTCAATAAAGCGGTAATGTGCTGCAAACCCAGCATGCATCGCCCCCCCCCATCCATCCCCCATCTCCACCCCTCTCTCTTTAGTCAGATGTTAAGACGGGATATTGACTTTCAGTACCAGGCGTTCTCGCTGACTTCAGTGTCCAGGCTAATGTGGAGCAGACAGGAGTTAGACAGCGATAGGTATGTCTGCACCGGCGCGAGTAAAGAGTCTTAATCGAATTTGTTTTAGACTTTAAAAAGATACTTTCAGGGGTTTGTGTTAATAACCTAATAACAATAAAAAAGGGGAAAGCTGAGCCAAGGTCAACAGTGGAAGGGAGGCCATTTTTTAAATTAGGGGAACCAGAGCAGGGCTCCATGTAATACCATCCAGGAAAGGCACAGAGTGGCTTCCAGGACTCAGATTCAGGACATCACAGATGGGATTATGCCGGGACCTAAGCATAGGCTCAGCTGGAGCAACAAGCTAAGATAATGTACAATAACAAATAAAAGGCTAAACATAGATTGCTAGCAGTTTGCTGGCTAGCTTTTATGATTAGGCTACTTACTTGTGGTTGCATGTGCTATTTTTTCAAAAACAAACTCAAAATGAGATATTGGTGACATGCAATAAATTATATTTCAAATGATAACGTAAGCATTATTTAATGGTTTATGAGTTCTGGTCTGTTATGTTTTATGTATTTTATCCATAGAAAGCTTCAAATCTAAAGAAACATTAGCTCAAACAGCTCTCCTGTCGAGGACAAAACAATAAATGGATTCACATAATCCAGTCTTCACCTCCAGTGCCAGACCCATAACCTGAAATAATATCAATATTATCATTGAAAACAAAGAGCATGTCATCACTACATTTTAGGGTAATTGGGACCGCGACCTTGCTAAAGACTGAAAAATAACAAAGCCCTTCTGTGTATTATTTTCACCAAACCCTAATTAATTCAACAAAGGTTTTGAGATTAAAACAGTGATCAGCTAGTAAACCAAACCGCAGGTAGCCAAATGCGGGGCATAGTTTATGTTTCAGCAAGTGATTGCACACAGTTCTCATTTAAAACAAAGCACGATGCTTTAAAACAGTCACTTCAACTTTAATGTAATTAAAACACCTTTAAAAACGGCTCTATGTTGAGCCAGTAACCGCTAAAAGAGAGGGTTCAGAGCCTTCAGGCCACAAGCACTAAGCTTAATCTCCAGTTTCAACTACAAAGGATATCACTAAAGTGTGAGATCACTGGACTACGGAGTTAAGCTTGAATGGTAGCGGTTTCTAAAAACAATAGGAATATACATTCAAATGGAAAGTATTTTGTGTACACAATTTGTATCGGGGTATTATTGAGTCCACTTTTCAGCGTGTTGTCTGCATGTTGTCTTTTTATGCCAAATAAATTTAAATGGGTGCAGCTGACAAGATAGACTAGTTTCTTGTGGGTGATAACATGTAAATTAAGCATTTAGAAGGCTGTGAAAGAGGGTTCAATGCTAGCGGGCTGAGGTGCAGGACTAGCATTGGGGGTAGGGGTAGGTTCATGGGCTGGGGTGTGGTGGTGGTGGTGGGGGGGGTGGGGGTAAAATGGAGAATTTAAACTCTTCTATTAGCTCAAGATATTTGACCAATGCTTGCACCCGAAGCCCCCCCCCCCCCCACACACACATACACACACTTTTGAGTCCCCCCCTTGGATTGATTAAATTGGATCAAGATGACACCAATAATTGGCTCAAGCTGGAGCCGGTGTGCAGACCCAATGATCCATATCTAACTCCTTTTGTTGCTTTGAGTCCCTTTTCCCGCGCTGGGTAGGCTCCATTAGGAATGCTTTACTTTGGCTCTGTCACAAGCCTTTATAGCGCAATCCCCCCTGAACACAACGCGGCAGTGACATCATGAGAGTGACGGAGAGGTTACATTTTTCACAGATGTCTGGGAAATTATTGTCTTTGATTTTGCACACTATTTAATCCCCAGTCTGATATTCTCACAGGGAGAACTGTCAAGGTTTTAATAAAAAAAATGCACTCTATTCAATCAATGTAAATTAAAGTGTTTGTCAGTATTTTTCTTAGCCTTACTATATTCCAAGGCGAGGGCAGCTTTGGGGGTAGGGCTACTGACAAACACCAATTGTTTACTGGAGATTTAAAACCCTGGTCTAACAATTAGCCTAGCTCTCTTTTAAACTGATAACTGTGAAATATTCTCTCAAAACCCCTTCAAATCTGCGAAACCTAATTAACCGTTTGGCAGTGCTAAAACATAATGTTTGAAAAATTAATTCCCTCCTACATTTGTAATTTATTTTCTATTCAGATGGCCTAGCCAAATGTTTAAAATGTAAATTAGTAAAAAAAAAACTATACCAAAGTAGGCGTACAGCAAAATGTAAAAAGAAAAAAAAAAATCAAAAACAATATACACCTCGCGAACCCTTTTCGAAGGACCTGCCATTCAACAGCTAAATAGTTCTGACATGTTTGTTATGGTTGTAGATTCCTGACTACTGGAATCTACTTTCACCCTTCAAGTCGGAGATTTTTGTTTCCCCAGTGCAGTGGGCTAACTTGACCTCACTCCCAACCCGCACCAAAATGTGTAAAAAATCTGCTAACCTACACATTGCACACCTTATTTTATTGCGGTCCCCTATTAAATGGCTGTTACTCAACACATCCCAATTTTCCACTGCTGAGAATGTGAGCAATTGCGTATGGATGGCGCATCATGGCGCAACTGAAGCAATTAAATCAAGTGAGTGGCGTGGGTTATCGCAGGGCGCGATCACAAACCTCTGTCTCCCTGCCTTCTGCTCTCATGGGCAATGCATTAAATTAGGCAGCACATTATCTAATGCACTGCATCGTAGGCCTGGTGATCCCGCTGCGCCGCGGACAATAACACGGCCTGTCAAGTCCGATAGGGCCAAAGCCGGGTGGATCTCGTCCCTTCGTCACCAAGGTTACTAATCAAATTTCCATCCAGCACAACGCATGAAGGATTTCCTGATCAAACGGTCCGAGCTGGCCCCGTCGCTCGGTCCATTAGCTAACATCTTTTCTATGTGATGGGGTCATCGGCAGTGTACGGCTAGGGGAGAAACACTATACCTGGCTTTGGAGTAGGCTGGAGGTAGAGAGAGAAGGGTCAATGTCAGAGCTATGTCAGTGCTCTGTTTCACATCCTATTAAGCAAAAAAGAAATCCATACAAAAAAACACACTAAAATTCATGTTATATGTATATAAATTTGTAACAGAATTTCTGATAGCAAGTATGGAAGCCTCATTGACACACCATATAGCCTAAAAACTTTAATGACAAAATGCACTTAATTCCAACCGTTGGTATTTTCGTATATATTAGTGAATGTGGCTGTATAACGCATTCCTTGTTAAATGGCCTTGTTAAATGAGCTTGTGAATAGACTGAAGCATATCAAAGTCTGACTTCCTGCTCTGTGTTATTGGGCAAGTAGGACTCCAGAATTTACTCAATCAAAACGAGTTACAGTAATGCATTGAGTCACCGTGGAGCCAATCGCACAGACCGATGTTTATTTACACGGGCGTGACCTTTTGAACTCAGACTGTGATTGAGGTACGATATTAGTCATGGTAAGCGTGTGTGCGCGCCAGACAGCGAGAGGGGAGAGTGTGTTTCCGTCTGTGTGTGTGTGTGTGTGTCTGTATTAGCTTTGGCCACTTCTCAGATCAGTTTAACTGCCGTCAAGGCCAGGCCTTGGCTGATTGACAGGATCATGGGAGATCTTTGGAGGTGTAAACATCAGAGCTGAAACTATCAGCAGAGGAGAGCAGCAGAGAGAGAGAGACAGGCTGCAAAGGCTTCACGTGACTGATTAGCCGGACAATTATCATCAACAGGGTGTATAAACACTAGAGGATCACCAGGAGAGCAGGGGAGTGATTAGCCTGGGTCTGCTTGTTTGTTTGTAGTCGTACATTTGTGGCTGCGTGTGGTTTTGTGTACACACTCTTGGACTGTGGTTAAGTGGAGGTGCAAGCACTTGAGTTGTGTGTTTTCAATAACCTCTCTGTATCCCTCCATATAACTGTCCGTCGGTCTGTCTGTCTGCCTGCCTGCCTGCCTGCCTGCCTGCCTGCCTGCCTGTCTGCCTGCCTGCCTGTCTGTATATTTCTGTGTATAATAATAAAAAATATATATATTGGCAGATGTGACGCTGCTAGGTTTGGAAACATCGCTCCACCAGTGCTCTCACCAGTGTTTGTAGGAGGTCTCCTCTGCTTTGGGCCCGTGTCGATGCTGATAACAGTACTGCTGAGAGGCAGAGAGAGAAATTACAAAAGAGACGATGGAGAACGAGAAAGTGAGATGATTAAACAGAGAAAGATGGGGGGAAAAAAGACAGAGACATACAGATGCAAGGAGGGACTGTGGAAGAAACGAAGATCAGAATTAGAATTAAACATTTAAAAACAAATTAGGCTGAGCTGAAGAGAAGACCCAGAGAGACAACAGAAGAGTACATAGAACATTTGAATTGTAGAGGAAGAAGTCCGAGAGACACAATAAGAGAAGGACGGACGAATGTAATGGAGGACACAGCAGGATGGTGGAGACGGAGAGGCAGGCTTCTTAAGCCACTCTGAAGCAAGCGGACAGGGTGAGACAGTTGACATGCGGTAGACTGAGAGAGCTTCAGATGTGTGAGGGAGAGAGAGAGAAAGAGAGAGAGAGAGCGAGAAGGCCGTCAGCGACGGATAACGAAACGGAGACGGCTTGTTTGAGACGAGGCAAAGGAGGGTTTTTGGCCTGTCTTCATTTTCCTCTCGTGTACTGTTAGGAGCCTCTGGAAGCAGCCCGGCGCGCGGCTCCGTAGTGTAAATAGCTGTCACCCGCCCCGTCGCTCAGGCACATGTGAACACACCACAACCGCGTTATATGACTCCCTCAAAGAAAACAGCGCTCGCAGACACTGAGGAACATTCCCCCTGCCCCAGCTCTTTTCCCAGAGAGGCTACGCGGGGAGAATGGATGAGAGGAAGAGGGGGAGAAAATGAATTGGGGGGGGGGGGAGAGGGTGGAAGAGGGTGGACGAGCGCTTTGAGAGCACGGAAGAATGGAGAGAGAAAAAGAGAAACGTGAGAGAGGGAGAGAGAGAGAGAGGAGGATGAGAGAGAGAGCGATGGAGTAAAAGAGAGAGGGAGTGAAAGAGAGAGAGAGAGAAGGATGAGAGAGAGATGGAGTGAAAGAGAGAGGGAGTGAAAGAGAGAGAGAAGGATGAGAGATCATGAAAGAGGTCAAGACAGAAAAGGTACAGACTAACAGAGGAAACGTTGATTTAGCATGAAGCATGAGACTTCTTACAATTTCAAAAAGAGACATCTGAGCGAGAAAAATGGTAAAAACATCTTGCCATAGAGAGGGGGAATGAGAGAGAAAAAGAGGGACAGAGAAAGAGAGGGAGGGAAAGAGAGCGAGAGGTCGATAGAAAAGTGAAACTCCTGGAGTGAAAAGTTCAGGACCTCCTCAGAAATGTCCTCTATATGGAGTTCAACGGTCTCCAGGGGAACTGTGGTGCCATAACCTGATTGGCTGAGAGCCTGGGATTTAGGCGCCTGATAGGCTGAGGCATTCCACATCCTGACCCACTCAGAGCGACATTCCAGTTAATGACGCCCTATCAAATTATCAATGTCATTTTCTATCTATACTCAGCAGAATATAATGTGCAAGAACACATAAAAGGGATCCATGTTTATTTAATAGGAATGATGGAAGTAAGCAGCGTGTTAAAGGTGATGTAGTTCAGTGTCAGTGTGAGTCGATAAGTATAATTTAATAATGTTGTACTAATATTATAATGTAATTATAATTACATTCCAGAACATAAATTATCCAGCCAAATTTTAAATCATGTCTTATCTTTGCTCACCTACACAACAAGTTGTTTCATGAATGAGTAAGGTAAAATCATTATTCAAAGTTGAAACTGTTTATTGCATTAGTGTCAGGGTCAGAAAGTCTATGGCATCAATTATATTTTCAGATTTCAGCGTACCACCATGAGCTTAGTCACACATCTAATTGTGCTGTCGAAAGGGGTTCATTTTGGAACGCGAGGGCAGAAGAGGGGGTAGAGGTCACAGGTTGACTAGCTGTGCTATTATCTTGCAACCAGGGATTTTTCTATTCTGAAATCTCTATCTATTCTGAATCTATTCATAGTTCCTCGTATAGTATAAATATCAGTCGCCTGTGCTGGTACTTTAGTTAAAAACATTAGTCTCCGGTATCAAATCTAGCAGGTCAGAATGGCTAGTTTACTCTATGCCACACTTACCCTCCGTCAGTCATCGACCACGTCACATGTGTCGGGGCCTAGCGTCCGCCCCTGGCAGCCCTCACCGTGCCCAGCCCCTCAACCCCCACCCGGTACGGTAAAACAACACACCAGACATCCTTCCATTGTGCCCGCCTTGCCCGCCCGCGGGCCCCCGCGCTGCCTCCCTCTGAGTGGAGGCCCCCAGCGCCTCAGACATGGGCGCATACAGCGTGTGGGTGCTGCTGCCATCCTGTCGCTGACGCGTTGCGTGGTCAAACGTGCGTGTGCCGCCCGTCAGGCCGAGCGGCGGGAGGAAGTTGACGTTCACACACAAACACATAAGTGCCGCTCCATTAAGCACTCCAACCCCATGTAAAACAAACTCAACATGTGTGCTGTTTCCTGTTCCTACCATGGAGGCTTTTTATCCACGGTGACCCAGAGGCTAGGCTAGCCGTGGTGAGCTGAGCCCCAAACAAGGCCTGAAAGACGAGGTCATCCCTTAAGGCCAGTTCATGTAGGTGAAAGGTCAAACCGGAGACTCATGCTGATCATGTAATCGGTGATTGTTCTGCTCTTTGTTTCTCATGCTAGATAGTTATACACCAGTTAAAGCTATAAAAAGAATGGGCCAATTTAAACTGGTTAGTAAAATGGTTAATTATTAACCTTTAGATCTTTAAAACATCAACTGCTTATGAATGTGAAAAAAATATTATAACTTATGTAATTATATAATTTCCACCAATAATAATATTTTCAATATTATATGCAAACAAATTTAGTGTAACACATATGTTCTGCCATAATTGTTTTACATTTTATTTGTCTCTTCTTTCCATTATTGTTGTAATCTATCATCTTAAATAAATTTCATGTTACGTTGAACATTAAATGTAAACAAAGTTTATTTTTTACTTAATCTTTATTTAAAATGATATAAGCAAAAACAAAACAAAAAAACAGACATTAAAATGCAAATTGTGTGCACCATGTAAGTAGCAGGGAAGTTTTGCTAGTAAAATATGGGGAACTCATTATGCCTACAGCTGTGTGAGGAACAGTGTGTCTGACCTCACCGTTTGGTCACGGCTCCCAACATGTAACAGAGTCGACCAACATGCTCTTCTCTCTGATAGCAGGATACAACTGTAGCTAAGGTAACAATTCCTGACCGATGAAAGTGGTCAAAGTGGACACAAGCCGATCTGTGTTTGAGCTCATAAAACAGTAAACGCATGTATACAAAACAGACCACCATGCAATAGAAGGATCAAGAAAATATACATTTAATTCTATATATCTTTATGATGTATGTTATTTCATAGACAGACTTCAGCGCAGCCAAAACCACCTGTCTCCATTTTATTTGGTTATCTCCTCTATCGGGAGGACAGGCACTGGTCATGTAAAATTTTAACTGATCACAAATTCTTGGATTCGCTCCGAAGGCCGGCCTGGTGCCTCAACGACGGGGACTTCCCCTGATTCTCAACTCGACCGGAGAGAGAATAGAAGGGGGCATACACGTTTAACGTACAGAAGCAACATTGTTTGTTTACCAGGAAAAGGGAAATACTGGATATTCCAGTGAAATGGAGGAAGTTTGAGAGAAACAGAAAGTGACATAATGTAGCTATATGTCTCTATAGATAGATTTGGTTCAAATCTATTTGTTTGTTTAATTCATTCTGATCCCCTATGGTAATCTGTTGCCTTAGTCTACTATACTTATCAAACAGAACCAACAAACAAACAGAAACCAAATATTACAACTACTTGACCGTGGTTATTGGCCCTCTGTGCCTGTCACTTAGCATAAACGAGTGGTTACACATGGGTCAGCGACGGTGTGTGAGGTGGACCCGGAGTCCTCACTGAACAAAACACAAACGGCTTTGTTTAAACCAAACCATCCGTAATGATAATACGTACACCCTATAACAACTATAGCAAGTGGATGCATTCAGACCATTTAGACCAATCCTATATTAAAAAGAGTTCTAAATGAATAAAAGCTTCACATAAGAAATCGATTTAGCTTATCATATACTTACTCATACAGTACACTAAATATCTCTTGTTCCCATGTATTTGTATGAAAGATATATCCACAGAAAATAAATAAAAAGGGAATGACTACGTCTTATCTTCTTAACTTTTGAACCCGTTGTATATTTACCTTTTCAAAAAGTAAACTTGAATTTTCGAGTACCATTCACAACCCAATTAGCAGGATACAAATATATATTTATATATAGTATGTAGAATTTATATAAAGATTTAGACCATTAACATGACAGCAACTGTGATATTTAAAACAAACAAACAAATTGATATTAAACCCACACACACTCTCACAAACATAAAGACGCACACACACACAGACACACATCCACAGCATTGGAGGAGCTGTCTCGCTGGTAATCTGAGAGCAGAGCGGACGTTTCTGAGGAAAGCAGCTCAAAGCTAAGTAAGAACAGCTGATGTTGCATCACACTTCCAGCATTCCTCAAATTAACAATATGTCAAAGGCTATGGAGCGCTCACTTTCCCACTCACACATTCCCTTTCTCTCACTCTACCTTTTTCCATCTCTTAGACACAAGCAGTCTTTTTCCATCTCACTCTCGG
>JAVQIZ010240510.1:5000-25000 GCA_036023535.2 Galaxias brevipinnis | reverse complement strand
GTCTTTGTGTTAGTTTTCTGTCTGTCTGTCTGTCTGTCTGTCTGTCTGTCTATCTGTCTATCTAACCAGTAGATGGGACCATACTAATAACTATACTAATAGTTAAGTAACGTCAAGTAATTGGAGAATTGGATAAACGGAAAGAACGCGCGATTACTAGAGAGAGGAAGAAAACAAAAACTATATCATTGAGATGATATTCATTCATTATACCTCTATCTTTCACGCGCACAAGCCCACACATCAATACACACACACACAAACACATTTACCCACACTCTGTCTTTCTCTGTCTGGCACTCAGTAGTGGCTAGCAGGATTAGGGTTGTCAGCACTGTGACAGCTGTGTACATCTGGGCCCTTTTTACAGCTCAATCCCCACCTCAGTCCAGCACTGGCTGGTCCTAGACCAGCTAAACCCTTAGCTCACAGAACTATAGACATACTGAAAAACAAAGATACAGACCCTAGACCAGCCAACGCTAACCCTAACCCAGTGAACAAAGGGAACAACACTGCTACTACACCCGTTATCCCTAACCCTAACCCATTGAACTATGGCCAGGTCTGGAAATTCACTTCTTTATCTTCATAAACACATATTGTGTGCATTCTCTCATATTTTTTTATGTATGATTTCTCATATTTTTCGCTTGTCATTGGGTAATAATACAAACATACAGAAACTAGTCGACTCTGAGGCCATGACACACAAAGCGACCTTTCAGGAAACCTAACAGTCTATTTTAGTCCCAATGATTGAGCAAGATGATCTGAGCTAAACTGAAATCTGCTCTTTTGGGTAGTTGGGTAATTATGTGGTAATTTGTGGTGGCCTTAATTCCTATCAAAGAGGGTGGGTAAGAAACTAAAACTCACCGTGTTTTTGCTCATGACAACCAGCCGTCTGACGGTCAGCCTGTGGGTACCACAAGGCCTTCCTCTGTTGTGTTATTGGAGCACTTGTCATACTTGACACATTTTATTTATAGCTTAGTAAATCTCCATATCTCAAATTCGCTAGCTAATAATGAATGCTGCACCATGACAAGCCTGTGATGCCATGATGCTGCAAAATCACATTTGTTTGCAAGTGTAAAAGTGGAGAGGGGAATTAAAGTCGTGAGCATTGCCAATTCCCTAGGGATTAAATCTGAGTATGTAGCTTGCTTTGGTTCTGTGCTCGTGTATGTGTGTGCCTTGCTATCCTGGCATGTTGCTGGCACCTGGACGATCGCTTAAACACAATTCTTTGGAACTCAAGAGATCAAGTTGCCGGGTCAAGAATCCACCTATATGGATTTCTAAGGGCAACCAGCCAAAAAGATTACATTGCAGCTCTCTTCCTTGCTCACTGCCTATATCAAGAGCCAATTACATGTAACATAGATCCTTTGTTTAGGTCATAATTTACCCATGTCCTATTCATTGATTATATCCAGTATATTTAATATATATTATTCATCAGATTTAATATAAAATAATACATGTGATATAAATGTATTATGTGTGTATATAATGTATTTCTGTATATCCATAACACTTGAGAAGTCTGATGATGATTCCCTGGATGTTTTGTTCTATTTATTTTTTTATTCTAATAGAATTGTGATTATTAGTTCATTCCTATCAGGCGGAAACTGTGAAGAGATGAATTGTCTGATTAGACATTGTGAGAATATAATTTGTAATCCACGTTTTGCTAGAGGTAGGATATAGAACTTTGCGATTGTCACAAGAGGACATGTTTTGAACCCTGACATACTTTGACCTACAAGAAAGAAAAGGAAAAAGTCTCAGGATAAGTGTGTAGGTGAAGTGTTTATCGGCCAGACATATTTAACAAGTTATCTGACAATGTAGGAACACACTGTAACAAATAAGGGTCAGGAATGTCTGTACTGTGAGACAATGTCTCAAGGATAGGCATGGCAGTGCACAATTACAGTGATAAGGCTGTATGCAAGAAAAGTACTTCTCCACACTACACTAACATACTATGCACTCATGTTGAATGTTAAAGCTTCTAAAAAAATTATCAAAGCAGTGTGTCAAATTTTGGACAATTTAAATTAAATGGAAATAATATGACTATTAACACCCCCAACCTCAACACACACACACACACACACACACACACACACACACACGCCCCTACCCCGGCCACCTCCACCCAGGTCATGCGCTCTCAAATTCACCAAATGGTTTAAGCGTTGATAATTGCCCCATCTAGTGGGGTTCATTGTCAGATGTCATGCCCTGTTCTCAAGATTTCACAAATGTATAAGACCATGACCAAAAGACACAGACCAGTGCATGGTATTACATTAAAAAAACATAAGAATTTCTTTGTATTGGGTATATTATAGTAGCAGTTGTAGAATTTATACCATTGGCTAACAATATAACAATGTTTTCATAAAACATGAATAATAAAAATGTATATAATGCGTGCCAATAATTGAACGTTACTATTCTACTCAAACAGTTTCACCAGGATATTAACTGAAGTAAGCACCTCTACCTGCTACCATAGGCTAATGTATTTGGTAAAACTACATATCCCAAGATTATTTAAATTATCAGAGGTTAAAGGTCTTTGCCAACATGGCGGCGCTCGGTGCTGCTCGATGCCTCGCTAGGAGCTATTCTCAGATAAAACACGTTAATAAACACAAACATGTACTTGTTAGGTGTAC
Source organism: Galaxias brevipinnis (assembly GCA_036023535.2). Classification (NCBI taxonomy): domain Eukaryota; kingdom Metazoa; phylum Chordata; class Actinopteri; order Galaxiiformes; family Galaxiidae; genus Galaxias; species Galaxias brevipinnis. The sequence continues at coordinate 22,301 of JAVQIZ010240510.1, read as the reverse complement.
TAGGAGGACACTATGTAGTGGGACATCGGATAGTAAGTCATTCATCCATATTTTGTCAATACACTGCGGAACTATTAAACTTCAAACGCACTGACCTTGCAGCATGTGTGGCTATCCTGCTAGTGTTATCTAAATGTATTGGTATTGTAGCGAGCTATGTTACGAATGGTTTCTTTTAAACAGTGATATAGCTAGTGTAGTAGTATGATACTTAAAAGTTTTACTGAATTAAATGTGATATTTTGATTCGAAAAAATAAATCGGTTGTTAAATAGCTCGCAATGCCGCTTGCGTTTTCCACGTCTCCTAGTTAATGTACGTTAGTTAACACTTGAACTGCTGAAGTAATAAGAAACCTGCTTATTTACCTTTCTCTTATATTACAATGTGTTTGAATGGAATGGTGCTTCATGGACGCATGGATGTTCCCCGGGTTAGTTTCTTCCAGTTCTGCAGCTGCACCCAATGTTCTCATCTCAAATGTTGTCTTTATCACTTCCAGCTCCTCTTCCTGTTGAACCAGCCAAACCCCAGTTTATGGACCCTGAGGTGCAGGACATCCTGACCAGGATCACTGGTCTGGACCTACAGAAGGTGTTCCAGCCCGTCAAACAAGAACTGAAACCACCGACTTACAAACTCCTGACGGACACACAGTTGGAGGAGGTATGCAAAAAAAATAACAGAAGAATTTACAGTGAAAATAGTTTTTAGAGTTTGAGCTATATCAGTTCTAATGTAGTGTGTGTTCCCCAGGCGACACAGCTAGCGCAAGTGGAAGCTCAGAAGCTGCTGAAGATGGCACCGGTTCTCCCGGAGAGGGAGCCCATTCATGACATCCTGTCTGAGGACAAAATCCTGGAAGGCATGGACACAGCCAATTACGTCTTCACCGATATCACCTTCAATATCCCTCACAGGGTACGTCAGGCGTATGTGCGCTTGTATGTGTAAGAGAGAGAGAGCTATAGGGGTGTGGTGGGTGTGAGAAAGGACTAATTTGACTGTGCTTTCATGTTTGATATACTGATTGCTTTTGTGAGCCATTTAAGTCATGTATCTATGTTAGGGAACATGTTTCTACATAATTTACCTGTAAAGACGAATCCTTATATAAAACATACTTTATCCTATCCTCTCACTGTTGTTTTGGTCACCAGGAACGGTTCATTGTGGTACGGGAGCCTGTTGGGACTCTGAGGAAGGCCACCTGGGAGGAGAGGGACAGGCTCATCCAGGTCTACTTCCCAAAGGACGGACGCAAACTCACAGCGCCCCCTGTCTTCAAGGAAGAAAATCTCAAGGTGACAAATGCAAAACATGTCTGCGAGAGTAACTATTTATTTTATTTATTTTTACTAACACTCTTACAATTTGAATATTTGATGCTACAGGTTAACCCCACAAACCCTAGAGATTTTTTTTTGGCAGACCGATGTAAAATTATACAATTTCTCAATTGTCTCCCCCTCTCTCTGCCCCCCTCTCTCCTCCTCTGGTCATCCCTTCATCTCGTTCTGTTTCTACCCCCTTGTGCTCTGTCCCCCAGTTGATGTATGCTCAGAACCGCCATGCAGAGGTGCTGGACCGGTGCCTGGTCCAGTTTGAGCCAGACTCCGCCGACTATAGTAGGGTGAGACACATCTATCAAACACAGCACTTCCTGTTCAACTTGGTACAGCCTTGTTTTATCAGGATCCAGGCTTCACATTTTGACTACCTGTCCATAAAGTTGTAAGGCCTATTGACTGCACTCATAGTCATTTTCATATTCAAATCAATGTAATTTACAAACAGTGGGATTTACAAGTGGAAATAATTGATGTATAGCAATGATTGTCTGGTGTGTTCATGTGGTTGTGTGTGCAGGTGCACGGCATCACCTATGAGGACGTGGAGAGGGAGGGGAAGTACGACCTCCTGCGCTCCACCCGCCACTTTGGGGGGATGGCCTGGTACCTGGTGACCGCCCGCCGGGTGGACAGACTGCTAGTGGACATGCTGCAGAAAGACCTGTGAGTACGCTGTCTGTGTGTCATATCATTGTAAGTACCCACAACATATCCAGAGTTTGTGACTAAATAATCATGTTGGCCTCTCTAGCCTCCAGTCTAACTCTCCTCCCCTGTGTGTATTTCTCTCTCTCTCTCTCTCTCCCATTAGGCTCCAGGACGCAGTGAGCCTGGTGTCTCTGTTCCACATGGTCCACCCCCACAGTGAGACAGCCCAGGAGGCGGCCCGCCTGCAGGCTTCAGGAACAGACCTGCTCAAGGTGAGAGGCACTAAAGAAGGCAGAGCTACCGAGTCTGCTAACTGGGACACCAGATCCACGTCATTCATGGCGCTGCCCTAGTTAACAGTCAGATGGTTAGGGTTTCCCAAAAAACGGCCAATTCATCGTTCATTTGTTACTTCAAGGAAAGTTGGCTGACCAAATGGGTCATCCTGCTTCATCAGGTATTATTGAAATCCATATGAAAATGTTTTTGCTTTAGTTATGGCACATTTGTTTTGGTAAATATTTGAGTGAAGGTTCAACGGGACACAAAAACTGTCCTTTTAAATCACCCCACATATTTAAGAAATATGAAGTCAGATTACTAGCACTGTCCTGCAGTGAGCGTTTAGTAATAATTAATAAATAGGTTACACTGTTTGGGTAAACAAGTTTGTGTTAAGAGCTTTAATGTATATTTAGATCAGAACCTTGTTTCAGTTTGATAATGGTTGTGATCAGACAGATAAATTGTGTTATTTTTACCAATCTTGTTGATAACAACCTGGCTTAAAATGAACATTTGCCCTTTGTGTGGCCTGTACCCTCTCCAGGTCTATGCCAAGTTTGAATCACAAAGGGCGGGCTACATTGAGCTGGCTCTACAGGCTTATGAACAGGCCCCAGCAGAAAGCTCCGCTGTGTAACCACAACCAGATTCATCCTCGTTAGAATCCACACAGCCCGTCCTGCCTGGATGCCAACACCTCGATTCCATATCACCATATCCCAGAGAACCATCGTTTTCAGCCCACAAGATGGATTAAATAACTGTATTTCGTCAGCTTTAGTAAACAGAGCTATGGTTTTGCCATTATTCAAAACGACTTTTTGATATGACATAACTGTGACAAGATGTAAGATTCTCTGATTTGACACCCAAATGATTTTAGACGTAATCGATCTGTTGATTGTATTGCGTGTCCTCAGAAAATCATGTTTTATATGAGAACTGTGAGGTCACTTCCTGGCTGTTTGTCTATATCCATGTAGCTTGTGCATCTCAACGTCCGACTCAAGCAGCAAATGCTAAATTGACTGTCTCTTCTGTACATATTAAATAAATGTTTTTGCATTCAGCATTGTTTAAATCTTTCTTAACGGCAATAATTCAGGCGGCATGTTAACACTGTTGTAATCTTTTATTGAGGCGATACATCACTATGCTCTCTTTTCTAACTGAGACGTACATGGTTCTGAAGCCTCCCGCACACACACACATAAGGCACTTTGATTGAAAGGTATGAGAGTTTTCTATAAAATGTCCAGTACAAATCGAGTCCAAAGGAACTAAGCGTCACATTGATTTAGCATACTTCCAATTTCATAGGGTGCTCTATCATCAACAAAATATGTCCGAGTTGTTCTGTGATGCAGTACAAAGCATTACTGTACTGTAGACTTAATTGCTGTGGAATTGCCGTTAAAGGAAGTTTACAATTTTGGGCATATTGATGTACATCCTGAGAATAATTATTGGCAGATAGGCATATTAATCAAGACTTCTAACTTGACCCTATTGAAAGACAAGGAGAGCTGACTATTTAAAAGCCCCGTAAGATTCAACAATCCAGAGGCACTGAAGACTAGAGTCACCTAGGGAGAGTTCCTCAGTGGAGACAGAGAGATCTGAAGGTATACTTTATCAAGACCGAAAAGAACAGCATGAAGATGAAGTGAAGATGTGACAAATCAAACCGTTATTAAGCCGTGGCCATATTTAAGAGGGTCTGTAGTGTGGACACAGCCAGATGGATATACATACAATGTTTAGAATGTACAATGTGTAGAGCCACTGTGGTATTGCATTTAGATACATGTTCCTTCAAAACAACATTAAGGTGTAAGTCCACAGACCAAGTTTTAAATAAATGTGGTGAGAAAATGCAGCCAATGAAACCTATCAAACTTTTGATGATGGTTGGGCGTGTCGACATATCCGTGTGATTTGACAAACGGCTTTGTCTAGAACGGACAATGTGTAGTCGCTGTAGTATTACATTAAAACATAGAAAAATGTTCCTATAAAACCGTACAAACATGGCTCTCTCCATGGAGGAAGACCAGGCGTTCTCTAGCGTGATGAGGTAATAGTGTAGCATGGTAAACTGTAAACTGTTGCCTGAGCACGTTTCCAAAACACTTTGGGTCCAAAGGAACCATAAAATGGTGGCCATTTCATCGTGAGTGGCCCCTAAGCTCAATGTGTATAACCATCACGGATCCACAGCCCTACATACCGAAGAAAAAGGTATTCCATCGAACCAACATGGAGAAACACAAGTCGATTTCTATATTCGTTGAGTCATTGTTATCCGAGTATATTAAGGTTTACCAAACGGGCACAGTTGGATTTAATGTTATGAGGGTTGTTTCCCTTTGTTTGGTATCCTTTAAAAATGTCACAGAACAGTGCCCAAACAGTAGTCCTATTATAACATTTCCATACATTGTTCCCTTTAACCCCCCTCTCATATTGGTTCACAGGTATGTTTCCCAACCACTAAGATAAGACCTACATTCAAATCCCTACTTTCTTAAAAATGTTTCCTTAATTAGCGAATGTTTAGCGGGGGAGACGGGAAGACAATAAGTTGTGGAACTGAATCAGAGCATCCCATATAACCCACCTTTCACTCGTCTCACTGTAAAAGATGCAAAAAAACATATTAAACCGTATTTTGGTCACTTTCTGCGGAATAGTCCTATGAAACTGTTAGATGTCCAAGAAATCCTCATCCAGGTTGATGTCTGAGGTGTCAATGTCATCCTCCAGGTCAAAGTTATCCAAATCCAGATCATCCAGTCCCTGGGCACGCGGCAAAACAGGAGTGTACAAAAAGAGTCAGCGAAAAAAAGTGAGGGATTATGCATGTTACTATATGGCTTAAATTATACTAGGCAACTTCAGGGTTTGTTTGAATTGTCAGCAAAATTCATGCAAACTAAACTTTTGTTCCCTTCCTTAAAATGTTTATGTAACCTGTAACTTTGACATTTACTGACTAGGTAATACTAAGTGGCAGAGACTACAGCCCTACATGCTACTCAAGGCCATGTTGCACTTTTATAATGCAGTCCCTAGTGAGATGATTTTTATTTCCTACATTTGACATTTAATTTGTTTTATGGCAGGTTCACCTCGTCCTCCATGTCTAGATCAACAGCTGGTTCTTCTGTTCCAGGGGCTGCCTTCTCCACTACATTCCCATCTGAGGAGGCCGAGGCTGGACCCGGAGCTGGAGGTGGGACTGGGACTTCTGGGGCTGCTGGAGCCTGCTGAATTAGGTCTGGAGCTGATAGTGGAGAAGTCTGCTCTGCTGGTACTGGTGCTAGAGGAGGAGCTGGAACAGGCTCCGTAACTTGTATGGGAATCAGAGGGGGATCTAGTGCTGGAGCTGGGGTTAGTACTGGCTCCATGACTGAGAATGTGTCCAGGGAAAAGCCTGAGACTGGGGCTGGGGCTGGGACTGGGTCTAGGAGTGGGGCTAGGATCGGAGCAAGTGCTGGTGTTTGGTCCATGACTGAGACAGGCTCACTTACTGGAGCGTCTAACGTGATGAGCTCCTCCACAGCAGCAGGTGTCCCTGTAGCCTCATGAACCGTTTCAGCGACAGGCGCATCTGCTTTTAGAACGGCTGCCTCTATGGCAACAGGTGCCAACTCTGATGCTACGGCTTCTTCTTCGGTGACAGGTGGTGTCTCCACTGTAATTGGCTCGGTCTCCGCCTCGGCAACAGCTGCTGTTTTTGTTACTACGGTTTCTGTATCTTCTGTTGCAATGGCTTCCATTCCTATTTCCTTGGCAATGGGTGCATCTTCTGTTTGGATGGATTCCGCCTCATCAACAGGCACTTGCTCATTTTCAAAGTTTTCTGACACAAGCTCTGTAACAGGTGCTACAGCGTCAGCAACGGATTCTTCAACTGTTGCTATGACCTCAGTCGCGGGTACCGCATCGGTTGCTATGGTTTCAGTTGCTAGGGACATTTCTTCAATGCCCATTTCTATAGGTTTCACCACTTCTTCCAAGAGGGTGGATTGCACCACCTCTGGCTCAATAGAGGGAACCTCTGTAGCAACTGTTACCTCCTCTACTTTTGTAATAGTATCTTCTACTGCTGCTGCCAACTCTGGCTCGGGTTCAACCACTTCAACAGAAATGGCTTCCACCTGTGTTATTTCAATAGGTTCTCCAGAGATAGATGGTTCTACAGCTGGCACTGCAGAGAGGGGTTGTTCCTCTGCCGGCACAACAGTGGACTCCTCCAACGCAACATCCACGGCTGTCTCCTCCTCCATAGGAATAGATTGTTCCACAGCTATAGCTACTGGTGCTACAGACTGTACCACTTCTGTCGCTAAGGGGGTGTTGTCCATGGGCTCAACCACCACCTGTTAATAAAACAGAAGTAATGTCTTTGTTGAGCTATCGTTTATTCTGAGGTAATTTTTTACTTTCACTTTTTTTTTTCTTTATATAAACTAATTCACGGCTTGAATTAGTTTAATTCACGGATTTTCTACCACACCTAAAGAAGCAAGCCATGCACACTGAAAAGCTGTGGAATTTAGCATGAGTTCTTAGGGTCGACAAGGTAATTGTCGTACTCCATGGCTGTGCTATTCCAAGCCTTTACCTCTGGTCCTGCGAGCACTCCCTTTGGCACATAGCCGGCAGATTCCTCCAGAACATTCCGGTCCTCATTGGGCTAGCGAGATGGAGAAAGAACAAGTGTTTGGGTTTGGTATGAGGAGATTTAAAACAAAAGTCATCATTTTCATACAGGACAAATATGACAGCACCTGTACAATAAGATGGGGCAAAAACAAAAAAAATGACAACAGATGTGTGTGTGTGTTGTTCTTTTCGGTCGGTTCCAGAACATACCATGATGAGCGGATACTCGGCGGCAGGTCGGACCCTGACGTGGTTCTCCTCCAGGTACAGCTCGGCTGCCAGGGCCTGCTGCAGGCCGGGGAACAGGTTACTGTACTCTGTGGGGTCAGCCAGGGCGTCGGCTGCCTTCTGGTTCACCTTGCAGAGGCTCTCCTTCCACAGCTTCACCACTCTGGAGGCACAAGGCGGGGGTTAGGGTTTGATATCAATCATCTCCAAAGGCACAGGTCGCACAGATGGAAAGACAGACGCATAGAGCAGTGGGAAGCAACGAAACACAGGACCACAGAACAGATAGGGAACACACACGGGCAGCGTGTGTAGTGGTTATCAGAAACACACACACGCACGCAGCTTTACCTGGACACGTGACTAGGCAGGTATGTCCTGGCTAAGAAGGCCGCCTCTGGAAGCCTGTTGGTGCTGATGAGCAACTCCAAGCACTTGTCCAGTCTGAGGTGAGACACACAAAATGGTGGTTAAATGATGTAGGTGTAGACAACACGCTCCAAACATAGTGACATTTATAAAAACATAATGCTTTTTTAAACAATGTTTCTGTCTCTCTTGCCTCTTTGGTGCTTATAACAAGCCCAACTATTGTTGTGTGGACGGCTACACAATACCAGGAGAGTAAAAGCTGTTGCTGGAACAACCGCTAATCGGAATTCACAAAAACATCAAAACTCCTTCCACACTCAATTTCCCACAGTCCCCCTTGTTCTCTTCTCTCCATCGCTCTCCTCGCGGATATTTCCACTTCCATCCCTCACTCTCCATCCGCTCGTCGTTCCCTCCCTCCTCTTCCCTACTCACTTTCCCTGTAGGAAGTAGGTGAGGAAGGCCACGTTGGTCTTGCCGTCTCTCTCTGCACCCTCGGCCAGCTTGCCCACCATGGTGGCGTTCCCCGAGGCGGTGGCGAGGAGCAGCAGGCCGCCGTAGTCCTGGGCGTGGTGGAGACACTCCTGGGCCAGGCCAAAGTCACACTTACTGGTGGCCAGCTCCGCCAGCTGCTTCCACTTCTGCTCCGACTGCAGGACGGGGCCGGGCGGGGTTACAGGGGGTAGGGGTGGGTATACAGGTAAACAGGTCACAACTCAGAGTAATATATGCAGGACTCTGTACTGCATACTGACATTGTTATGCATAAAACAGCATGCAATTATTTTGACTTTGCTCCTTTTGTCTGTTTGTCTGACCTGGCTTATGTTTGAATTGTGTGTGTGCGTATGTGCGTGTGTGTGTGTATTTGCAGGGGGTTGCCTGTGGGTGTGTGGTGTGTACCTCGGCCTCAATAGCGAGCTGGTGGGCTGTCTTAAGCTCTCCCAGCTGCAGGGCCAGCTCAAACCTGTGCTCTGGATCAGTGGACACAGCCAGGGCCTGCTGCCTGAAGCCCTGTCAGACCACATACACCAATGAATACCAAACAGTATCACACAGTATCGCACACCCACTCCATGAAAACACATACACGCTGTAGTTCACACAGTCCATGAAAACAGATACCAGACAAAGAAAATTCAGAGCATCAAACCAAGTCACACAGTAATATGATGGTAAATTCACAAGGATAACAAGTATGTTACTTTTAATTATATTACATACATTTTTTTCATTACATTACATTCATTTAGCAGACGCTTTTATCCAAAGCTATTTTCCTAAATAGCTTAAACATACATTCAATAATACATTTAAACACAGTGGGTAATCCAAAAAAACTAAAAGCAGCTCAATGACCAAGCTTGTGCGAACGTATGCTAAACGTATGCAAATTAAAGAAGTCCTTCGATGAAAAGAACCCCCCCCCCCCCCTTCCCCTCTTATCTTTCCCCAGCCCACCTGTTTCTCCAGGAAGTGGGCCACCCGGGTCCTCTGCTCCTTGGGGATGGTGGGCAGGACCTTGTCGGCCATGCCAAAGTCCCTCCTCATCACGGCCGTCTGGTACTCCAGCACCGACACCAGCAGGGAGTAGCTGACCATGTTCAGCTCCTTGTCCCCCAGGTAGAGCCGGTCGTCTTTGGGGATGTAGCCCAGCAGGTACATAGTCCTGGAGAAGGCCGAGTTGAACGAATGAACGGATGGCGTGATGGATGGGTGGATGGAGCGATTGACGGAGGGTCAAAACAGTGTGTGTGTGTGTGTGTACCTGTCGAGGTGAGCGATGGTGACGATCTCGCCCCCCACGTAGTAGTTGAGGCGGTTGACGGAGCTGGTGTAGATGAAACAGTCCCCCACCCACAGGCCCGTCTTCACCACCTCGGGGATCTCTCCCAGCACCTAGAGAGAGAGAGAGAGAGAGAGAGAGAGAGGAGAGCAAATCACAGAGAGGGGGAACGGAGGGCCAGTGAGAAAGAGAGAGAGAGAGAGGAGAGCAAATCACAGAGAGGAGGAACGGAGGGCCAGCGAGGGAGACGGGGAGAGAGAGAGAGCGGGAAAGGGAAGGAGGACAAGTCAGAAGGAAAGGAGGAGGAAGAGGTGGAGAAAGGTGTGAAGGGCGGGGGTTGAGTACAGAGAGGAAGGCAGGGATGGACAGAGAGAAAACACATTTGGACATCAGAAAAAAAACATGTATAGGAAGGAAAACAGGTGTATTTGGCCACAGAGATTGCACAACGTTGAGCTCTAAGCAGCTTTGCTAACAGTTTTCCAAGCCCTTTTCCCTGTGTGCAGTCGTTGAGGTGTAGGTATCCCCCTGCAGGGTCTCACCTCGAAGGCGTCTTCAATCCCGTCCTCCGTCACGGCCTCTTTGTTCTCCTGGGCGGCAGCCACCGTGTCGGACAGATAGCGCAGCACAAAGAAGGACTCCTCTGTGGCGATGCTCACCAGCTCCCCAGAGTCTGACCAGAAGATCTGAGGAGAGGAGACGAGGAGGAGTTTACATAGCATTCTGATCGTTTCAGAAACATTTACTAGAGCTGTTTTTTTTTTTTAAGTGCCGACTCCTGGCAACTTAGCATGACCAGCGACAAAACTGTTCACAAGCAAAATCCCACTCTCTTTAACGCGATAGTTCTGTTTCTCAGTAAATTCACACCTTGAATTAGGATCAATAAGAAAGATTTATGTGATACACTGTGCGTTTTATGAGGATATTATAGTGTTCGGAGACAGGACTGACGTGTTTTGGTTGGATCTCGATGCGACGAATCAGTGCGGTGTTCTCCCAGTCAAAAAACGCCAAGCCACTGGACGAACGCACTCCAAGTAAGAAGCCGCCGTAGATCCCTACACACACACACACACACACACACACACACACACACACACACACACGTAATGCTCATATAAATATAGCATCCTACAAACATGAATTCTAGGCACTAACCAATTACTAAAATGATATAAATATAGAAACAAACGAACCCAAATGAGGAAATGGTTAGCGATTGCTTGTATTAATCTAATCATACCCTCCGCTCCAAAGTCAGGCTTAAAAGCCTTCTTCTCTTTGAAGTTCTTGAAGATTTTAATCATGCTGCTGCTCTCCCTGGTGGCATACCTAACCATTTGAAACACAATTATACCCATTAGACTACAAACGGCAGCCACAGCGGTTATACGGTGTGAAGGGGTGTGTGGTTCACTGTGGGAAGTATTACTACAGCACACTCACTCTGAAGAGTCGTGGGCCCACACGAACTCCTGAGCCGACCCGAAACTTTTGTTCCTCAGCGCCACGGCCGTGTAGATGATGTACTCCCCGTCTCCGCACACCACCACAAACCTGCAGCCGCACGCATGCACACACACACACACACACACACACACAATCAAAAAGGGGGATCCATCATTTCCTATAATGTTCTTCAAACAGTCTCCGCTAGGCTCTCCATCCTTCACTCCCACTCCCACTCCCACACACACACACACACACACACACACACACTCCAGCCAGGCGGCCTTACCTCCCGTTGGGGTTGTGCTGGATGGTCTGGGGGTAGATCTCACAGCTGCCCATGTCTTTGACGGCCAGGGAGAGCCTCTCGCCGTCCTTACCCTCCGCCTCGCCCATGGCCTTCAGGTTGGCCTGCTGCACCTCCGAGTGTCGGGCCCACATGATCTTACCGCTGGAGTCCATGGACATGGCCGGCTCCTCCCGACCCATCTGAGAGAGGACGGGGGAAGGGGAGGAGGAAGATGAACGGGAAGGGAGGGATGAGAGCGTGAAAAAAAGAGGTTGCGGTAGAAGGAAAGAGAAAATTCAATGGTGAGAAATATAGACATAGAAAAGGATCGAGGTGGAGATTGGACAAAGAGGAAGGTGGTCCATTTACATTAATATCTTAAATATGGCAGACTGACGAAGCACAGAGGTTTAAATATCCCAGAGAACTCTGGGAGGTGTAGTCCTAACCTTGATAATGATGCTGCCTTCGTCGTAGCCCAGAGCCACACTGTTGGAGCCCCGCAGGCCGCACACACACCACACACGCTCCATGCCATAGTTCAGAGTGGTCTCCAAGCGATAGGTGCTCGAGTGCCAGATTCTAACAGTACCTAAGTTAGAAGAAGAAGAAGAGCAAATAAAGGGGAAAAAATAGAATTGGAAAAAAACAGACCAAGTAACGGAGATGAGAGAATTTTTATTTGTTAAACTACTGTAAACATTAACTTGTAATAATAATGGTTGTAAGCTGAAACTAAAAAATAATTGAGTTACTGCATGTTCTAGCATAGACAAGGGAAACTACCCTAGCCATCCTCCACGGAGACAGTGAAAATGATTGACTAAACGTACTGAAACGATTATGGAATAACATATGATTGACATATATCGACTGACAGACAGATGCAATTTAAGATGTACATGGTTGAGGTAAATACTACACTACCCACCGTCCTCGGAGCCTGTGAGGATGATTGGCAGCTCAGGGTGGAAGTTCACACAGGAGACATTCTGGGCATGTCCCTCTAAGGTCTGTACGCATGTTTTATTCTGGATGAAGAGAAACGGGGCCCAGTCAATTACACACCTCAGCAGCAGCAAATGAAAGTTTGGTGATATTTTTGTATTTAGCTGTGAACTAGTACTCTGTCATAATGCTTTGTACAGACCAGTTCGTAATATATACAGCATATGTTTAAATGTGGGTCTAAATGTTTCATGGAAGTCATGTAGACATTGTGGTGAAACACTGCCAAATTAGTGTGTCTTAAAAAATCTCATCCATAATATTTGTTATGTTAGATTAGTTTATGTATGCAGCATATGTACTTGTGCTGCAGTACAGCAGGCTATATGGTTTACATCACACAGTGATTTACAATATTAAGACTATTGGATTGAATAACTTGCTCGCACTTCATGTTACAACTCATTTTCAGACAACATAGTTCAGTGCTCAGTGTAAGCTCTTTTGGACGCCCCAGTAACATTTCACTATGTCTACCTGGTAATCCCAGATCTTGACCAGGCGGTCGTCAGCTCCAGAGATCAGATAGGGTTTATCTCCTCCACTGTAGTAGTCGATACAGTTGACCCCCTTCTCGTGACCCTCCAGGGTGAAGTTTGGGGAGGAGGAGCCCAACTGCCACACCTAAGACCAACAGTGTTCAACCAGGACAAGTATGTAGTAAAGAACTCATTTGAACATGGGGCAAGGGCACTGGTGTTTGTAGGTGAACGTGGACACTTCGCTATGCATGCTGCACAGGCCATATTAGCTGTTAAAGTGGCTATGGTAAACACTTTCTGATGTAAACGTAAACTCACCTGTGTTTGTACACAAGCAAAACTCTTAGTGAATTGATTTCCTCTGCCACGGATTGCTTAGCAAAATACCAGTAGTGTGTGTGTGTGTGTGTGTGTGTGTTTGTGTGTGTGTTATAGTGCACCTTTATGGTCCGGTCTAGTGATGCGCTGGCGAACTGGTTGTTGTCTTTGGGGTTGATGACAATCTGCATGACGTAGTGGGTGTGTCCCTCAAACACCTGACCACACACCCACTTCCTGTCCCAGTCCCACAGCTTGATCAGCATGTCGTCTGACACACACACACACACACACACGCACACGCACACACACACACAAAGTCAAAACGTAAAGGTGTGCCAGCATGTCATCTATAATACAAACAAATTCGGTAAAGAATCCGTAACGTGAAGATGTCTTCACCGACGCAAATGTATAAATGTTTTGTTGTGAACTAAAATTAATGTTTGTGTTTGTTCATAAGTGAGGGTTTTTCCTGTTCAGCTACAGCTCAGTATGGACATGCTGTTTCTCAAGGTTAGCTTGCAACTGCACAGTTTCTGTACTTTGCTGCTAGGGCTATGTGTGCACAGCATATGAAAGTGTGCATTCCTGTATCAACACACTCCTAATATGCATGCAATCCCAGTGTGTGTGTGTGTGTGTGCGCGCCAGTGTGCGTGTTACAGGGTCCTACCACTGCTAGTGAGGATGTAGGGCTGGGTGGGGTGGACCGCTATGCAGCGAATGTAGTCAGAGTGGGCCTCGAAGCAGTGGGACCTCTCCAAGGTGTTGTAGTTGAACACACGGATCTGCATGTCATCCTGAGGGAACAGGGGAACGGAGGGAGGCAGACAGTGAGAGAGACAGAGAGAGAGAGAGAGAGAGCGGAAGAGTGGTAGAGGGGGAGGAGGAAGAGGAAGGGAGCGACACAACAGTATTGGAGGTTAATGTTCATTCTGATGACAGGATTTGAACATTCAACCTTCCACCAGTCCACCAGCCTCCATGTAGAGAACGCTGAGACCCAGTGTAACGCTGAGAGACTCACCGCTCCAACCACCACCCAGTGCTTCCTTGCCACAAACTTGGCCACTCGGACAGGCAGGTCGCACACCTCGAAGGTCTTCACCAGGTTCTGCCAACACACCCAACGCAACACGGTTATATTAGACATCCAATGTCATACCGTGAACATAAGCATCAAAACAAAACCTAAACACATTACAGTGCCGCAGGACAGTCCATGTTCCCGGGTCACGGGGGCCTAGCGTGTCCTGTCGTATACCTGTGACTCGTGGTTCCAGACCACCACGCTGCCGTTGTACAGACTGGCCACCATCCACGGCTCGGTGGGGTGGAGGTCCACGCTCTTTACGCGGTCCGAGCGCGCCGTCAGCTTCCGCTTGATGTCCAACCGGAGAGGCTGAAAGAATGAGGCAAACGTGGCGTACGTCAGTCTTGATGGTTTGTCTGTGATCAGATCAAAAACAACCACCTCTATCCTACCGTAAGACATTTGGCTCTTCTGTCGCTATACCAAACGGAATCGCCATGGTGTGATTAACAATTGATTACTGAAGGATCTGAATGAGCAAGAGATCCTTATTCATACAAACACGTTTGTGTGTCCCCTTAATAATACCAGAATACAGCAGTGAGAAAGACAATAGGGGCAGCATGTTCCCTGACTGCCCAAGCAGCTAACTACTGCTTGCATACTTTTATTTAGCTTTGATAATTTAAAATGTATATATACGGTATATATAAGTACTTGATATATGATAAAGTTCATTGCAGAGATTTTAATAAATGCAAATTAATAGATACACTGAAACTAAGAAGTAAATTAGAATCTGAGCTTGAACTAAATGAAATAATCTGCAAGCCCAATTAATGTTGTAACGATAAGTCGACTGGGAGAAACAGCATACAAAAGCAAAAAAAACCAAAAAAAACCCATCTCATTTAACGAAGAATCTATACATTGAAAGGATTTTCACCTAATATTTTCTTATTTCAATATGCATTTTAACGAGGCAACTTCATAACACTTGTTGAGAGGGTTGAAAAGGGGGCGTGTCTGTTGATACATTTTCATTCCACATTTGAGTTGCATGAATGCATGAGCGATTTACTTTATGGAGATTCACTGTAGATAGACCATGGACTATTACAGAAAGTAGAGCCAATGCATTGTTCACACTATGATATCCATTGAGAATATAGCATATGAACAGGCTATTTTTTTCTCGACAAGGGCTACACGCTAATCATTTACAAACTTCAGTCACAGTCTGTTTTTCCCTTTGTTGTCGCTTGGGAAATGTTGTAAAAACATAACTTAAATTGGCCAATAGTAGTAGTCTATGTAATACAAACAGTTAATTTGAAAAGGACTGCCATTATGGTGAGACCATTTATTAGCTTTTAGCTTATGTAAACAAAGCTGCGATAACGCGATCACCTTCTAAAATGAAGAAAGACGACTCCGGTGTGTGCGACAACGTTAAAAGTTAAAGCAACATTATGTTAACTTACCATGTTCACACTTTAGCGGGTTGTGTTTTGTCAACTGCCCTGCCTCCCTTTGACACGCGTTATTCTTTTCGAGGTGTATCAGCGGAGAAACTGGACTGGCGACGTGGACTACGCCGAGCTTCCTGTAGGCAAGATCCGGTGGAAAACTAGAACATGCTGTGTACTCGGTGTTGTAGCCTATAGGAGAAGGGAGTCCCTACTGCAACAAACATATTTTCCTTAAAATGAATGTATACCACAAGCTCACTGGAGAACTCTGACTGGCAGAGTGAACACGAAAGTGTTCATAATGTAGTATTTTCCCCATTGCTGGTTTAGGCTATTCGTTTCCAATCTCATTCCTTTGAGATGACAACTGGTGCCTAATCAGTTCGTTTGTTATGAAATCATATTTTTAATGAGCATTTAGGCCTCTGCATTTTGATTACCCGGGTGGCATTATTTCTCAAAGACTGCATGCATTGACATGAGACTGACGGCGGGCATTTTGTCATTTGGTTCCCTCCCATAATCAAACTAATTAGTAAAATGTAAGTTAAACCATTTTAAATATTTTCAGTGTAATATACATTTTCACAGCTTCAAGTTAAGTGAGTTTCTAAACTGACTGGAAAAAAACCTGTCGGACTCACTTGAGTCACCTCACAATGTGACTCCTCCTACAATATTCACAATCTTGACATGGTATCTTTGGCTGAACAAAAGGGTTCAAAGTGCGTTCAGCGTCCGCTTTGAGTTGGGGTCAACTTTTATGACCCGAAGTTCCTAAATATTATTTTCATCAGCTCAAGATAATCAGTGCACCTGTCCCTGTGAGACTGATAGACTATAGCTATAAACATGGTTTACTCAATTTAAATTTAAAGCAAGCCTTCTTGTTATTCAATTGAATCAAACCACACATTTTCTTCAGAAAGTAGGTTACATTATTATTATGTAATTGGGGCTATTTGTAAAACATAAAGGTTTCCCATTTCACACAGATCGATATCCAAATGTACAAATGACAGTCGAGTGTTGAATTAGAAATTTATTAGCCATCACATACATCATAAACTCTCATTATTATCAGATCCATCACAAAATAATGAATATATTGTTGCAAAATGGTCTATTGTTTCTTCTTGAATACTTGGTGGCACACTTTGTCTTGCACATGAATTTCCTTTCAGATAAAAACAAAGCATGAGAGTACCATGTAAGATTATGGTGTGATTTAATTTCTCTTTATATGAGTTCAAATGGAACATGCATAAAGAAAATGACCCAATCAAACAGAACAGGAAATATGACGCAGGGCCTGCCAGTGAACAGTGGAACCATTACTGAGACCCAGCCTGAACAAAGGAACACATAAAGCACCAGCAGTGACAGAGAGTTAAGCCCACAGCAGACCAGGACTGAAAAGAGTAGAACTGATCAGTGCAGAGAAACCCTGTAGGTCCCAGTAGAGATCCGGAGGGGCAGAGGTTGGCATGTTGGTTCTACGTGGCGTTTAGAGGGCCAAGTAAGTCAACAAAGCAAGTCGTTTATTACAGTCTAGGCCAGGGACAGTACGGTCTACTGGGACGATGAAGTACAGGAGAGGTCATTTAATGGAGCGTTTAAAAAGACAAAAGCTTCTCATATACTTTAGCCATAGAGGGATCAGATCAAATGTTAAGCGCAAAATGTTTCTAAAATTGTGTTTTCTCTGCGTTCTGGTTTTGTTGGTGAAAAACAAAACGGAGGGCGTTGCCCAACATATGATAGTGTATTGCTTCTAAAGCTCTTGTCAAAGGTTTATTAGTAAAGTTGTGATATTTATTATGCAGTATATCGTTCATTTATTAATGCATCTCTCCTTATCTTGGTCTTCTCACTCCGTCTCTCACTCCGCCGCTTTTCACC
>JAVQIZ010240510.1:0-2500 GCA_036023535.2 Galaxias brevipinnis | reverse complement strand
CACAAGTAGTACCACACACACGATCACACAAAGTGGAAGGGGCACCAAGAGAGCCACCGAACCCTTTATACACCGAGTGTCTGGCAGTATGGACCTCAGGGCACAGTTCGCTTGATAAGAAGCAGAGAGAAAAGGGCTGTGTGTGTGTGTGTGTGTGTGTGTGTGTGTGTGCGCGCGAGGAGGAGGAGGAAAGCGCGAAAGAAAGAGAGAAGTTGCTGGCACGCCTCATGCTACATGTCCGAGCGTGAGTGCTGGGGCGGTAATGGCACCATACTAGCGAACATTGATGTGTGTGTGCAAATGTCAAATTGCTTGTGCATGCCGAGAGGGGGGGGGGGACTACATTAACCGTTATCTCCCACCCTCTCAAAGGACGGACCACTTATGCATTCTAAATCATGGAAATGGAGATAAGATGGCCAGAGAGAGACTTAGAGAGATGGAGAAATGAGAGCTCGCTCCCTCATGGATAGTAAAACTTGCTACTGCTATGTGTTTGTGTGTGAGTGAGAGTGAGAGAGGCTGTTTTGTTACTGTAAAAACGTTGCTTTTTTTACACTGGTGCAGTACAATGAGAAGAATATAAATATATAATAATTATACAGAATAATAATATTATTTGAACTTACAACCTGGGGTAATGTGAGAGTTTATGCTAGAAAAGGTTGAGGTGTTTGTCATGAATCTGTTATGGACTGTTATAACTCAAACATTTGAACCTTCCCTCCTGATTAGTTAGACCGAGCACTCCTCAAGATGTCCAATAAAAAATAAAATTTCCACTCGTACTCTTTAGCCGGCTCTGGAAAGTGAGACGGTGTATTTCTGTCCGCTCGATAAAGAATATGGATCGTAAAGCAGCATAAACGTAAAATGGAGCGAAATACATTTGATTCATATTACATGCTTTCAGATGCTATTAGATAGATTACGCTGAGACACTGACCTTTACCCATTCCTAGAGAAAGGACCAGGTAACAGCAGTTTCACATTTTTTTTACTTGCAGTTATGTTATGGGACATTAATCTGTGTATGACGTTGTATTTTAATGTTAGCATTACACAGCACATGACTGAGGACAAAGTCTCCCTGAGAGGTAAAGTTACAGAAAGTTATTTACATGTCTGTAATGATACAGAATATGAATGGAGGGATGCCGGTAGCCCATCGCATTGGCTCAGACAAGATGGCTGCTGCCTCCACTGACCAGTAGAACGCCCTGGGCTGTGTCCTGGCTCCACCATGGGACCTGGGTCTCACCGTGACATCACGGTGGTCCTGGGCCTTATTGTCCAGGGCCCGTTCGACCTGTTGTCAAGGTGCATCCCCACCCCCCTACTTTGAATGCTTCTGTAAGAGAAACTACACTTCCCTCTCTGTGCCCAGCCTGGATGGAGACAGTAAGAGAGAGAGGCCATGGGTCACCTAACGCCCACCGTCATATATGTTTTACTAGCCGTCTCGCCAACGTTGAGGGAATTGATTCTCCTCGCTTCGCTCAGCTGAGGCCTCCTGAAGGTCCCTGTGTTCCTCTTACCCTCCTCCATACCATACCGCAAATATCCCCGATGCCCTTATGTATTTAACATGTGAGGTGTCGACCACGTGTTGATAGGAGAGGAGCCCTGGTGAGGCGACATCTGACCCACAGCCTTGGAACCTCACCAGCGGCCGTTACAACACACTGCATGGCGTGTGCGTTATTGCTAATGCAGCCTTGAGCGCAGTAAAAACCTTTTCCACAGAGGCTACTTCAAAATGCATGAGCCTCGTGAAGGCCAAGCAGGGTGTATTTATAGCTGGTGAGGTCTGCAACACACTCACACACACACACGCACATGCACACGCACACACACACACACACACACACACACACACACACACACACACACACAGCATTAGGCTGGACTCTCTGTCTCTGCGTTTTGCTGTCTAACTCTCTCCTTTTGTCTTCCTGTCTGCCTTGTGCTCTCTTCCGCTCTCTGGAGTCCAAGCCGGATGTGCTAGTCACTAGTTTGATCTGCAGCGTGCATTTCCTTTCCGACTATTCTATATCTCTCCTTTTCCCTCTCTCCTTCGTCACTGCCCATGTCTTACTCTTGTCTGTCTCTCTCTCAAAAACCTAACAAGATGAGAAATGGAAGCATGAGAACAGAATTGTAGTAGTACCCTCGTCAGGGAGCTTGGTTGTTAAGTGGCGTACAGTACGCTTGCTCTGTCAAACAATGGGCAGCTCTGCACGGTATGAGTTACGCAATGTCTCTCCACTGCACGAAGCCGAGCGCGCGGCGAATGATTGTCTGACGGAATGACCACACCGAGCCTATTGGCCTCTCTCCCTGCAGTCGAAGGTCAAAGGCTGTGTGGTGCGTTTTACTGCCTCCAATCTATTACAATGTTGTCATCTCTCACAACTATTCTCTCTCTCTCTCTCTCTCTCTCTCTCTCTCTCTCTCTCTCTCTCTCTCTCTCTCTCTCTCTCTCTCTCTCTCTCTCTCT
>JAVQIZ010240508.1:0-11457 GCA_036023535.2 Galaxias brevipinnis | reverse complement strand
TTTTTATACAAATGCATTTGTAATTGTTTCATTGTTTTTTTAAACTATCTGTCTTATTGTGATCTATGCAAACCAATCAAAAATTTTATTTGTATTATTTTGTAAACTGCTTTGGCAATGTTGTCTACTTGTGTACAGTCATGCCAATAAAGCATTGAAATTGAATTGAATTGACTGTCAATGTTCAAGTTCTTTGGTGTTAGAGAATTGAACAGTGGTTCTGTTGTTAAAGTGTAACAGAAGTATGCTGTTTTAAGTATTTTAAAACGTGCATATTGCCTGCAAGAACAAATAAGTCTATATAATTTTTTGTCATTTGCATTACCTGTTTTTACAGTGTGATTTTAGATTTTTATTGTATAGCACCTTGTAACCCTGTTTTGAAAGGCGCTATAAAGTTATTATTTTTATTATACAATTGGCATAAGTGAATGTTTCAAACATCTGAACATCAATATGTTGTGAAAATCCGCTCATCTTGGAGTATGGACTAATGGATATTATAACATTGTATCCTGTGTATTTTGAAATGTATATTACTAAATATACATCTAGCCATATTGTTCTATCTTGTGGACATTTAAAAAAGAAAATCTGGAATATAGTTTTCAGTAGGCATAGTAGGGTGGCAATTTCCATAACACCAAAAAGAAAGGCACTTTGCAGTTTAAACTCAATATGTGAATGAATGATTTTGAAAAGATTTTATTCTATTTTCTAATCCTAACCCACTGCATGACGATGCCATACACTGCACTCCCACATCTTATGAAATTGTAAACAAAATAAGTGTATCAGTTCATAGTTAAATATTTAATTGCGTTACTTACTATTTTTCGGGCTAATTTAAAGAGCAGATTCGGTTTTAATTAATGAAATTCCAAATATATATTTGACACAGCTTTAAGCCTCTAATTTGTTAGACCACAAAAGTTGTAGGGGAATACACTTACGTTTTGTACGGAATTGTCAACTAAGCATCCTCAATATACTATAAGTATGAACTCATTCTACTATAACAAGCCATTTCAAAACCGGACTGTCTGGCCTAAAGCTCTAATATCATATTGCACCTTATATTACTGATTGGCAAACTTCCCTAACTATGTTTGTAAATATCACACATAACTTTCTGTTCAATAACTGCACAAACACTTAACATTATTTCAATCATGAACACTGAAAAAATCTTTATTGTACAAACTACAAAATTGTCCCCTGCCCTGTCCAAAACCCTGTCATTCACTGACAATCATGGCACTGGCCTGGAAACTCAGGATAGAAAATTCTAAGGCATTTCCCCACTTTACTTTTCCATGATGCCAAATGCAATTTTTTTAAAAAGACTGCCACATCTTCCACAGGGATGAACACCTTCTTCGGGCTTGCTGGCACCTTTTTCCAGTCTACCATGCCTGTTCAAATAAAAATAAAAAGGGAGGTAATACATAATGAAGAAACATGTGCTTGTATTGGTAGAACTACATTTCACAACTCTGAATAAAATGACTTTGAATGATTCTGTATAAAAAAACTGTAATTACTTTAAAATAATATTAATTATCTATAACATATAATAATATGTCCAAAATAACAAGTGTTTAATGTAGCGTTCCAACCTAAAAGGTATGGAGGACGCAGAGTGTCAAGTGAACAGGTAATGGAATGGTTCCTTCCCTTATTATTCGAATTTTAAAAGACACATTTAAAAAGCAATTTATAAAGTCATGTTTAAATGGGTGAATTTATAATCGAATAAACAAAAAGTTTGTTTAATTAATATTTTAATTAGTTTATTATTAAAAAAACTTAACAATGTGGTTTATTAATTATTTTTTAAATAGAATAGCTTAATCATGGTCATGTGCCTTATTTCTAAATTAGTTACGAGTCGTTCGTTATTCGTTATTCCTTGCTCAATTGCCATTTAATGAGCTGGAGGGGTTTGATGGCACTCGCAGTCAACCCAGCCAAGTGGGAGTTGCAGTAGTCCAGGCGTGAGATGAAAAGGGCCTGGACTATGACCTACGTAGCCTCTCCTGTTAGGAACAGTTGTATCCCCCATGTTGTAGGGAAGGAATTGGCACGTTACTGTTGCTATGTTAACTGAGACGGACCGCTGGTCATCCATAGCAACCCCCAGGTTCTTTGCCGTACTAGAGGAGGAGACCAGTGTCATCAACGGTGTTGGTTAGGTCTTGGAACGGGCTGGACTTCCCAGGGATGAAGAGGAGTTTTGTCAGGGTTGAGCTTCAGGTGGTGAGCTGCCATCCACGCTGAGATATCAGCCAGGCATGCCGATACGTGTTGCACCACCTGGGTGTCAGAGGAAGGGAAGGATAACTTTAATTGAGTGTCGTCCGTGTAGCAGTGATAGGACTGGCCATGTGAATGTATAACTGAACCCAGTGACTTTGTATATATAGAGAAAAGGAGAGGGCCAAGGACTGAGCCCTGAGGGACCCCGGTTGAGACCAACCCTCTACAAGCTACAAAGTATGATTGGCTCGTCAGGTAGGATGCAATCATCATAATAATAATTAATTGTATTTAGTTTTAGCACTTTTCTCAAAGTGCTTTACACAAATTGGTTGCCAAGTAAGTACACAGAACGAACAACAAACGACAGACCGCTATCGCAGACAACACTCAGTCTGAGTGATACCATGGCAACCAATCTGCGCCAGACTTGCTCACCCAACATCATGAAGAGCGCAGACCCCGAGATACCCAGGTCTTCAAGGGTAAAGCCTGGTTTATACTTCTGCGAAGGAGCACGTAAACGTCTTTGCATAGCTTCGCAGAAAAGGGGTTTTATGGGAAAGTGTAGCTCATCGAGGCCCGCCGACGTGTTGATGGGGAGTCCTCCCAAATCCTAACAGCTCGTTGCGCAAAGCGTCTTAGTGCGTCAATCACCGATTGGTTAAGCAGATTGGTTAAGCAGGGTAGGAAGCAAGCAGAAATTCTGTAATATTTTGGCTATATCCAAAACAAATGAAAACGCAGATGACACATTGAAATGGAGAAGATAGGCTATTGAAAATCAGCCGTCGAATCATATTAGTGGTTTTCTGTGCACTTAGCTTGTAGGCTAAGTTACGACTGTTTTCTGTATTGTTTCATAAACTGTATGTCAATGTATTGTGCAGCACTTTGGTCAGCTCTGCATGTTTTAAATGTGCTCTATAAATAAACTTGATTTGATATAAGAAAATATGAAAAGCAGTGAGCAACCAATTCGGTCTCTTTGTTTACATGTTCGTGGGGACAGGAACGGGAGTTTCCATGTCTGTGCCTCTTCTACAGTTTTCTGTATATTCTGGATTACTGAATGTGACACTGCCACCTAGTGGGCCCGTTAAACTTACGTTGAAGTACGTAGGCAAAGTACTGTGCGAATGTAAGCACCAAATGAACGTTTATGTTCGCTAACATGCTCACGCAGAAGTATAAACCTGGATTTAGGAGAAGAGTGGTTGGTGGTTCACGGTGTCAAAAGCAGCGGAGAGGTCAAGGAGAATGAGAACAGAGGAGAGGGAGGGAGTCTGCTCTTGCCGTGTGGAGCACCCCTGTAACTGCGAGAAGGGTGGTCTCCGTTGAGAGACCCTCCTTGAATCCGGACTAGTGTGGATCTAGGAGAGTGTGCTTGAGATAGGAATAAAGTTGGTGGAGTATTAGCTCATTCAAGGGTTTTGGACAGGTAGGGGAGAAGAGAACATCAGATGGGTTAAGTGAGGATTTTTTTTGAGAAAGGATGTGACTGCCTATTTTCAAGGCAGCAGGGATATACCCATTGACTAGGCATGTGCTAAAGAGATGGGTGCGGAATGGGAGGAGGTTCCCAGTGATAAATTGTAGGATGTTAGTAGGGATTGGTTTGAGTGGACAGGAGGTGCAAAGTTTTGTCGGGGTGAGGGGTATGAAGGAAGATAGGTTAGTTACGGTGGGTGAAGGGGGAAGGAGGACCGTATATTATCAACTTTTTTCTCAAAGAAGAGAACAAAGTCCTCTTGTTGGAGGGAGGATGGTGGGTTAAGGAGTGAGGAGGTGGCAAACTGTTTTCTGGGGATAGAGGTATACTCTGAGAATTTGGATTGGTAGAAAGAGGCTTTTGTAGGGCAGAAACCTAAGATCAGAATTTAGTGAGGATAGATTGAAGAAGAGGTGCACAGTTCAGCAGTGGTTAGCACTTGGCAGACGTTGTTAGAGAGTTGATGTTCCGTTGAGTTGTGACTGTGTGAGTGAGGGTTGTGGTGCTGTGTTTAGGAGATGGGGTAAGGGAATAATAAACCAATGCTGTGTTTCAATTGTAGTTCAACATGCTCTCGTTGACTTCCCTTTGGCACTTGCCCTCGGGTCCCGCCGCCATCTTAAGTGTCGTTCCATTAGTCTGAAAATCTGAAGTGAACTTGGTGAGATCGACCCTCGCAGGGCTGAGGGAGCGAGTCAACAATGATGGTCACTCCAGAGTTGTATGTTATGCATTTGGTGCAAGAAAATACTCAATGGTTAGGTGGCAATAATGCACGTAAAATGGCAGTTGCTCACCACCGAAGGAGAAAATTTAGAAATTGAGCATGGTACCATAAACCCTTGGCAATAATAGTTAGGATAATCATGATACATATCACAAGCAGAAACATTTAATTTTAATTGATTACAAACTGACACAGCTGATTGCACAAGCCTAATTTCAATTAGTTTGCAGGTATTTCGATGATTTGTAAAAGTAGTATAGCACAAAGCCTACAACTGGTGATTGATCAATGACAGTCAGGTTTGTTCCATTTAAATCCCGTCGACCTTCCCTCCGTTCTCTATGTGTCCGCCGCATGATGCTGTTACGGCATACCAAGGGCTGAGGGTAAGTGAATGAATTACAAATAATACCGGTCACATCGGTTCCATCAGAACTGGCATTTTCAGCAGCTAGCCTTATTGTAAACAAGCTGCGCACACAGCTCACCCCTGACCCGATTTGTGGTAATGAAAATCCTTTTTCATTCTAAAAAAGAATTTATGTTTTAAGTTGATGCTAGCATTATAAACCTCAGCTCTGAGAGAAAATACCTCTTAATGATGCTGTTTTCAACTGTCAGTGCGACATTAACATTTTCGCAAATGTTTAAATAAAGCTTTGCAAGAATAACTATGCGTAAAATCATGCTGTATATTTAACTTTTTCGTTAACAATTAATCGATTATTGATCATTAACGTGAGCGACTAATTGATCATGGAAATTCCGGAAAATTTGCAACCCTGCCAGCTTTGTGAGTCGGAGGGGATGGGAAGGGTGATAGGGATAAGAGGGGATAAGAGCGAGAGAAAACCAGAGGACGCAAAATGTCTGAGGAGATGTTGAAGTCACCAAGCAGAATCAGCGACTGGCCGTCTACTGGGAAGTGGGACAAGAGAGTCAAGTTCTTCCAGGAAGATGCCAAGTGAACTAGGTGGGCAGTAAAGAACAACAATGTGAACATGAACAGGATATGTGACAGTCACAGAGTGGAATTTAAATGTGGTGGCAGAGAATTGTGGCAATGGAAAGAGTGAGAAGCGCCATTTCAGAGGGTTGAGGCCGGTTCTTCCACCACTCCCCAAGGTCCAGAGAGAGTGGGAGAAGGAGTTGGCTGCAGAGAGGGCTAATCCAGGTCTCTGTGAGCGCGAGGAAGTGCAGACGGATCTCTATCAGAGACAAATCGCTACACGCGCAGATCTCGAGAACGCAGATCTCTGCAACGGCACAAGTGTAGCAAAAGTCACGTGTAAAAACATCCAATTGAGAGGCCCGTGTGAGTTGTAATTTATGCTTGTCTGTATTTTCAGCTCTTGCAAGCAAAATACTTAAGACTTTTAGCCATTAATATCCACGTACGTATTTACAGATTTGTCTGCACATTTACAGGTCTATGCACGCATTCACAGATTTGTCTACACATATACAACTCTCAATACACTTGCAAATCTGAATACAAACGGATCTTTTTTATACACATACAAACCTGATTACGATGCACGGATTGAGATACAGAGACACAACTCTCCACACGCATTTGCAAATAGTTTTGCTACAATAATGACCCCATAGACGATGAACAAACCAATAACAAAATCAAATGACCTCCTTACGCTGCAGTAAATTGAGCAGCAAAACCTGACCAGCACACTATAGAGGGCCCCCGTAAGGGGGTTTCTGACTAACTGCCGCTAAGGGGAAATGCTGAGTGAATAGGACATTATATCATACAGTATTGCTTCAACTTAGCACAAACTTAGATTGTTAAAATCATTGTGATGTGAAGTTTATGAGGTTTAAATTATGTATAAAAATGGTTTGTACTATTACATAAAATATATATAATAAAATAATAATTATGCAAACTATTCATTTGGTGCAGCAATGGACGGCCCCATGCTACCCTTTCACAGGAGCAGTTGCCACTTTCGCCCATCTCCCAGCTCCGCCATTGTGTATACTAAGGCCCAATCCCAGTTGCCTGTTGGCCCCTTGGCCCTAACCCTTGGCCCTTCGTTTTGCTTGACTTGATCCTCGAAACGGAGTCACATGGGGCTAAATTCTGGTTTATACTTCTGCAAAGCAGCACGTAAATAGCTTTGCGTAGATTCGAAGTGCAGGGGTTTCTGGGAAAGCGTAGCTCACCGAGGCCAGCCGACGTGTTGACGGGGAGTCCTCCCAAATCCTAACAGCCCGTCGCATGAAGCGTCTTCTCAGTCCGTCAAACAATCGCTGATTGCTTGAGCAGGGTGGGAAGCAAGTAGATATTCGGTAATATTTTGGTTGTATCCAATCAAATTAAAACGCAGATGACACAATGAACTGGAGCAGACTGGCTGATTTTCAATAGCATTATTAGTTATTAGATCATATTAGTGGTTTTCTATGCACTTACCTTGTACATAGTATAGCCTATATAGATATAATACAACTGTTTTCTGTATTGTTTGATAAACTATATGTGAACATATTGTACAGCACTTTAGTCAGCTCTGCTTGTTTTAAACGTGTTCTATAAGTAAACTTGATTTGATTTGATATAAGAAAACATGAAAAGCAGTGAGCAACCTTCGGTCTCTGTTTACAATTTCGCGGAGCATGCACAGGGGTTTCCGTGTCTGCTTCTTCTACGTTTTTTTGTACATTCTAGATTACTGAATGCGACACTGCCACCTAGTGGGCCCGTTAAACTTATGTTGAAGTATGTAGGCACACTACAGTTTGAACGTAAGCGCAAAATGAACTTGTACATTCGCTAACGCGCTCACGCAGAAGTATAAACCAGGCTTTACTGTCTCCCCTGTCAGTTAACGAGCTGGTGTCCCACCTGCCGCTCCAGATGCTCCTCTACTTCAACACGTTCTACTTCCCCTTTTGGTGGCTCTCTGCTGTGCTTATGTTAGAACTAAAGGTTGGTCCAAATTCCAAGATACTGAAACAATATTGTGACATGGTTAAAAAAATTTATATTCAAATCACGTTTTCCTTTGTCTTTTAGTTAAACTACCTTCCTGGATACTACCAAGCTCTGCTCATCACTGGGATGATCCTGCTCACTTTCATTGAGATGGTGAGACTCTATTTGGGCTACATTGGAAACCTCACTGAGAAGGTAATTCTGTTCAACTTCCTCCTTTTGAAAATGGAATAGAGGCTTTATAGTCTGAAAATGTATTCCACATCCCTGTGTTTCTGTGTATCCAAACATCTCTTTCATTACCATATAGTAGGGCTTGGACGATGGATCAATGCGTCAATCATATAAAGAAACATTGAGTTTCAAAATAAAAATAGATTTTTAATCAATTCTAATTTAAACGTTGATTTCTAGTTAAAAACTGGTAGATATTGGATACGTTAAAGACCTCTTTTCGCCCTTTTTTCAACCAGCTAAAATGCGGTTACAACATCAACGTGTCACAAAACACAAATTTGTTTATCATTTTTGTTATTTCTTTTTAATTTATAGCTTGAAAGAAAGATGATTGATGATTGATTATTTTAAAGCTTTTTCTCTGAATTCAGGAAGCGAAATGTGGTCTATACGAAGACATCATTTGAACGCATTTAATGTTTCATAGAATATGTAAGAAATATGGAGCTAAAGGCTGTGTGTTGCTAACAAGACGCTTCTAAGACAACGTAATGGGAATAAGAGCAGTTTTTAATGTACAATAAGATATTGGAGAAGGGTACACTTATTGAGTATTGCGCTGACTGCTGAAAAGTGCATGTGCCGCAGTACAGTTTGCAGTTGCAAGTAGACAATCGATTTGCTTCTATGGGGGAGGCTGCAGACCTGGAGCACATGCAGACACACTGCAAAAAAAAAGGCACAATTTACGGACAAAAACTGGCAGCTGTGGTTGCCAGAGGAAAACCGTAAAAAAAAAACAGTGCAGACATATTCAGTATTAGACTTTCTTTATGGAAAAAAACTGGCAGCTGTGGTTGCCAAAATAAATCTGTCAAAAATACATTAAAAGTGTAAGCAACTTCACAGAACAACGTGCACATTTCACGGTTAGAAACCGTAGATTAGAAAACTGTCCATACACTTTTTCTGCTGTCTGTTTCACGTTTGTTAATGACAGGAGTGTCTTCCAATGTATATGGCAGTCAGGTAATGGCTCTCATGAACATTGCAGAGAGAATCATCAGGGTCTTAGACAATTTCTGCATTTACACTAAAGACCATATCACTTGTATTACCATCATTGGTACACATAAAGACATGAACCGCAAAGGGATAAGTTACTGTTTACCACTAGAGCGCTTAACGCTACATTTTGCTAATTACTTTGTGGGCAGCTAGCTAGCTGTTTATATAACGATATGGCACGTCAAAGAGGTTTTCGAAATGTGAAAAGATTCTGCTGAGCTGTCGGAAGAGTTTGGGGTGATAAGAGAGGACTGACAGCTGTATGCTCGAGAAGGGGACCTGTTTGGGTCCAGTTAGAGCTGAGCGCTTTGCCTTAATGGCTCAACTGTAGGAGAAAAGGGACAGTCACAGTGGCAAAAGAGAGGCGGGGTAAGTTTCAAACTGGCGGAGGGTCACCACCAATGACTACGGGCCCTCTGTCAAAGAAGTTCATAGATTTGATTCTATTTGGTTGTAGCCATGTTCTCAATAAAACTGAGGTATACTTAACATAAACCTCATCCAGGGTTGTTTAAATATAAATGCAAATCCAGGTTTAGACTGTTTAAAATTACTGGTGGAACAAACTTGAATTTAATCTAGGTTTAAATGGAAATTAAATTGATATTGCTAAAGGGTTGAAATTAAACAAGAATGAATTTTAAGCTTAAATTAAACTAGGTTTAATGTTTGGTGCTACAGGGTGAACAATTAAATCTTGATTTAATCTAGTTTAAGAGTTAATCCATGTTGGTGCAACCCAGCCTTAGTGTTTTAGCATATAGTTATATCCACTTATGTTTTTTGAGCCTAGTGCAATTGAGTGATACATGTAGTTTTAGTTGTTCAGAATTTAGATATAAACGTTTAATTCAAAAATATAACCCCTCAAGACATGCAGTGTAATGATATGCACCATTGACTAAATATCTACTGTACTACTCACTATTGTTTGTCATACATCTACAGAATAGTATTCTACATACTATTTTACAAAGACTAGCAAGTCATCCCTTTCTAAAAGGTCAAGGGTTATTTAGCTATGTGAGAAGAAAGACAAATTTGTTGTGAACCATAAAGTATTTATTAAAACAACTTAAATAACCCAACATTACGGGATTGCTGAACAACAATTACTAGCAAATCAATTAACTTGTGTACCTTCAGCTTCTTTCTCTTCTTGTTTTTAGTGTTAATTGGCGGTTGGCAAACCAGTTTAAGGTGCATTACCGCCACCAACTGGACGATAAGTATACTACTAGCCTATTAACGGTCCTAAATCTGCATGGGGACTATATCGGCATGTGGGGCCTACATCTGCCTGTGCTTAAGGTCTGCAGCCTTCTTACTTGCTTCGGCGATGGTGAACCAAACAGAACAGAACAGAGGAACTTGTCTCGGAGTAGGGATTCATGGCATGCTGTTTTGCAACTACATTTTTTGTAAGTACTTACTATGCTGTATTTTCATAAAGAAAAACATAAATTAGCACAATTTGTTTTATTTAATGTTGCTATCTATCTGGTTTGGCTTAACTACCGTAGCTCATAGTGTTAGCGTTCTAGATTATTGTAGTAGCATGCAGCAAGACTATTCTCACTGCACGATTTATTCAATGAGTGGTTGTACAGTGAAAGCATAATATTATGGTGTAATATAATCGAATTTGGTATTCCCCTTTTATTCCAGAGGCTGTCATGAGGTCCAACTCCAGGGCTACTGGTAGACCATTTAAAACGTGAAGAAAGATTTGTAAAGTGTTTCCACTTTCAATTATTAGTATGCCTTAAAAATGTATGTCTGTACAATTTTATTTGGAAAGGTGTTGATGTTACATAAACTGATGCTTATCAAATATTTTTTTTATTGAAACTGATGTCACATGGTTCTTTGTTCTAAAAGTTTAAATGGAAATTGAATTTGTTTGCATGACTAAAGTGTTTTTGGTTGTTCAGTTCTCATTCTATAGCCGAAACTACTTTTAACTTTTACTGTATTGTCCCGTTGAAAATGCGTTTATTAAACGGTTAATTGTGAAAGGTCAAAACCAGTGACAAAATGATTCAAAAGTGGAAGTTTTTTCAAAGTTCAAACTTAGACCTGATTTTGATTGGTGAAATGTGATGTAGGGGAACCAAGCACCGAATCTTCCCCCCTCTGTTGGTAAGATCAAAGGAACAGGCCCCAAATGACCCCAGTGAACACTCCAGGGGGGCCAGCCTGGTCCTCTCACACAAACCAGCACACTACTTCCACTATCAGGATTAGTAAATTGGTATTAAGAAACTGTTGCCTTAGAAACATTCAATTACATTATTGGACATTGACAATGAGAAGAAATTGTAACATTAATCGTTTGTATTTTTCTATAATTATATATTTTGTATTGTTTTTCTAAATGAACCGTTCTAGCTAGCATAGTCAAGTTTGGTATTGCAATGTTCACAATGATTTACAATTTTGTAAACTTTGCAAACGTTATATAGAACATATTACTAGTATATAAGCTTACATTGAAACCAAATGACATGGTAAGGTAAACTGATATCTCACTGACAGTGAGATAATTTACACCTCTATTCATTGGCATGCAAGCCAATCAGGTGACCCCAGCCACCTTTTGGACACCCCTACTCAGACTAGCTTCAATACATTTTCGAACCACGAAACTAGGCTTTTTGACATCTGTAAGATCTTGATCGGCCATCTCGTTCTAACAGGATAAAAATTGCACCCCCACTTCCTTGAACCACGCTCCACGGACGACTCTTCGAACAAAGGATTTAAGGCTTTTGACCT
>JAVQIZ010240492.1:0-18124 GCA_036023535.2 Galaxias brevipinnis | reverse complement strand
GGGACCGGAGGGTGTGCTCCAATTATCGGAGTATCACACTGCTCAGCCTACCTGGGAAAGCTTATGCCAGGGTGTTGGAAAGAAAACTCCGACCGATTGCCAAACCTCGGATCCAGGAGGAGCAATGCGGATTCCGTCCTGGTCGTGGAACAGTGGACCAACTCTTTACCTTTGCGAGGCTGTTTGGGGGGGCATGGGAGTTTGCCCACCCAGTCTACATGTGTTTTGTGGACTTGGAGAAGGCCTACGACCGTGTCCCCCGGGGAGTCCTGTGGGGGGTACTGCGGGAGTATGGGGTACCGGGGCCGTTGCTACAAGCCATTCGGTTCCTATATAACCAGAGTGAGAGTTGTGTCCGTATACTCGGCACATAGTCAAATACGTTATCAGTGGGTGTTGGACTCCGCCAGGGCTGCCCCTTGTCACCGATTCTGTTTGTGATTTTCATGGCTAGAATCTCAAGGCGTAGCCGGGGGGAGGAGTGTGTCCAGTTTGGGGACCTCAGAATTGCTTCTCTGCTCTTTGCAGATGATGTGGTTCTGTTGGCTTCTTCAGACAGTGACTTTCAGCATGCACTGGAGCGGTTTGCAGCTGAGTGTGAAGCGGTCGGGATGAGAGTCAGCACCCCCAAGTCTGAGGCCATGGTTTTCTGCCTGAAAACAGTGGAGTGCTCTCTCTGGGTTGAGAGTGAGTTGCTGCCCCAAGCGAAGGAGTTCAAGTATCTCAGGATTTTGTTCATGAGTGAAGGAAAAATGAACCGTGAGATTGACAGGTAGATTGGTGCAGCATCAGCAGTAATGGTCATCATCTGCGATGTTCTTAAGGAATTGAAAGAAATTTCCATTTTTCTCCTCATGGCCTCTTAGAGCAAGTCCTTGCCTGACCAAGTATTTAAGAGAGCCCACTATTGTCTAAGCAGTACCTAATGTCCTCTTGCTGTCTCGCCCTAGCAGTGCATAGCTGTACATCTACAGTCTTTGGCTGAAGCAATCTTATGCTAATGGAATGAGTATGAGCATGGCTCTTTTCATGTTTTGGAAACTTTTCAACTGTTTCTTAACAACTGACAGACTTTTTAGAAATTAGAAAAAAACTACCAACTAAGAAGAAGGCTTGGCAATTAACCTCAACCAAAGAGTCCTTCTTTGCCTCAGCGATAGGTTTACCTTCCAATCGTGTGAGTGACGAGGGGCGCTCGTGTTTTCAGAATAAAAGTTCAGAATACGATCTGCATCCCTTGTCGGTCATGTCGATCAACGGCTGAATGGTGTCGCAAGAAATTGTGGGGTGGCATATGCTTCTTTCTTTTCGTAAAGGATGGGCCAGTGTATCCGATGCTAAAGTACACAAGTTAGGAAGCATTGAAGCACCTTTCCTTAGCACTTAAGAGAATTAGACCCGTACTTATCATGGCTTCCACTTAGATAATTCCAGGTCATTTCACCCAGTTAGGAACCTTCCTAAGTAAAATAGAGAATTCGACCATAGCCAAGATAACCACTCGGCCAGTGTTACCTAACACATTGGACCTAGTTAAGCTAACCACTATGCTACTGTTACCTAGCACATTAGCCTAGAGGTTAGCTTAGTCAGGTTTAATGTTACCTAACACATTAAATCTGGATAAAGCCTGGTTTATATTTCTACAAAGCAGCACGTAAACAGCTCTGCGTAGCTTCAAAGAGAAGGGGTTTCTGGGAAGGTGTAGCTCACCGAGGCCCGCCGACGTGTTGACGTGCAGTGCACACGTTACAAATGCAATCAACAGACTTTTCTGTTGCCAGGCAGATTCTGACAATCTCACATCAAACAAAGAGGTTTTTAGAATGAAGATAAAGGGGCTGGTTTCCCAGACATGAATTATGCAAAGTCCTAGACTAAAGAGAATCTCCATTGACAGTGAGATGTAGTCTAGAACTAGGCTTATTCTATGTACGGGAAACAGGCCTGAGGTCTCATGCTGTGAATGCTATTTACAAATGAGTTGCTAAGGGCGTGCTGCATAGATCTCTGCTTCAACAAGCTTCTAAAGGACACTGTAATGTTATGAGTAGAATCAACCCTAAGGAGGAGTGACATGTAAAGCTGTTCGGGAGGGGTGACATGTAAAGCTGTTCGGGGGGGTGACATGTGAAGCTGTCCGGGAGGAGCGGGAGGGGTGACATGTGAAGCTGTTCGGGAGGAGTGACATGTAAAGCTGTCCGGAAGGAGCGACGTGAAGCTGTTCATGACTGAGGGACTGGACAGGTTATGTATTTTCCAGGATGTTCACCCATACACACACTAACACAAGACACTTTTACTCTGGGCATCTGTATGCACCCCACCCCCCACCACCACCACCACCACACACACAGACACCCCCCCCCCCCACACACACACACACACACACACAGAGAAAAGGGTGTTGGCAGGTTTTCACAGCATTGTTCTCGTTCTCTGCTCCGGTTGGAATCCCCCGACACACGTTTCCTCAGTGACCCAAAGCGCGTGCGCACACACACACACTCTAACCCGACACACGTTTCCTCAGTGACCCAAAGCACACACACACTAACCCTAACCCAACACACGTTTCCTCAGTGACCCAAAGTGCGCGCGCACTTACACACACACAGTAACCCACCATATGTTTCCTCAGTGACCCAAAGCACACACACACAGCCTCAATCCACAGTCACGCTGGTCCCCAGGAAGCAGTGAGGGCCTCGCTGTGTTATGTTTGGATATCATTAATGAAATTACCCTATTAGAAGTGAGGAAGGGGTGGGAGTGTACCATCAAAACAACACAGATATGTATACCATGTAGACATACACAGATATGTATACACATAGACATACACAGATATGTATACACATAGATATACACAGATATGTATACACATAGATATAAACAGACATACACAAATATACACACAGATATACACATAAATATACACAGATGTCTACATATGGATATACACAGATATACACATGGATATATAGATATGTACACACATACAGTATGTATACACACATATAAATGGATTTACAGATATGTACACACATAGATATACACAGATATGAATACACATGGATATACACATAGATTTACACAGATAATACCCATATTTTTCAGATTTACGTTTCACTTTTTTATTGAACAATAGCTAGCTAGCTATTACCACAGCCATCGAGTTTGCAGAGAGCAAAC
Source organism: Galaxias brevipinnis (assembly GCA_036023535.2). NCBI lineage: Eukaryota > Metazoa > Chordata > Actinopteri > Galaxiiformes > Galaxiidae > Galaxias > Galaxias brevipinnis. Next base: position 14,929 of record JAVQIZ010240492.1, on the reverse strand, counting down.
TTCAATAGTAAAGTGAGACGAAACCGATATGTGTATCTTGGAATGCAGGAGCAGTCTAGAGGGCATGATGATAGCCTACATAGGTACATTTATTTATAGTTTTTAATTACTCAACTTTGTGTTTAAATATTGTTGTTTGATTATTCTTGTTCAATATGTTGTCATTTTCTTTGCTTATATTGTGGTGCTTTTTGTCTTATATACCAAGTCCCAGTCACTTTCGTTGAATGTGCAAAAAAATGTATAATATATAACTGCCTTTGCAGTTCTCGCACTGTAACTTTGGAATGGGTTTCCTCTGGACGTCAGGCAGGCTCTTACTTTGCCGGACCAAAAATCCCGTCTTAAAACACAGATATGTATTCACATACACACACACACACACACATACAGGTATGTATTCACATACACACACACACACACACACACACACACACAGGTATGTATTCACATAGATATACACAGATATACACAGTAAGTACATTTTATTTATAAAGCGCCTTTCAAAACCAGTTATAAGGTGCTGTGCAACGTAAAAACATGAAATGTAAAAGCATAAAATGACAAAGTAATGTAAAAACAAATACAAAAAACGGCAAAGAAAGGATCTTTAACACTGCACAAAAGGTAAAAGGCTAAAACACACATTACAAAACAAAGTGCTTAGGAAACGATTGAGTTTTTAACTGCTTATCCAAGATATCTTAAAGATACATACATAGCTGCACACACATAGCTAAACACAGATATGTATACACATAGACAGACACAGACATACACATATACTTTATGTATTCACATAGATATACACAGATATGTATTCATGTAGACATACATACGCAGATGTGTATTCAGACAGACATACACAGATATGTATTCAAACAGACATACACAGATATGTATTCAAACAGACAAACACAGATATGTATTCAAACAGACATACACAGATATGTATTCATATAGACAGACATACACAGATATGTATTCAGACAGACATACACAGACATGTATTCACATAGATATACACACATACACAGATATGTATTCAGATAGACATACACAGACATACCCAGATGTATTCAGACAGGCATACACAGATATGTATTCAGACAGACAAACACAGATATGTATTCAGGCAGACATACACAGATATGTATTCATGTAGACAGACACACACAGATATGTATTCAGATAGACATACACAGACATACACAGATGTATTCAGACAGAGATACACAGATATGTATTCACATAGATATACGCAAACATACAGAATGTAATGGTGTGGAGGATATTTTCTTGGCATACTTTCGGCCCCTTAGTACCAATTGAGCATTGTTTAAACGCCACAGCCTACCTGAGTATTGTTGCTGACCATGTCCATCCCTTTATACCACAGTGTACCCGCCATGTCACAAAGCTCAAATCATCTCAAACTGGTTTCTTGAACATGACAATGAGTTCACTGTACTCAAATGGCCTCCACAGTCACCAGATCTCAATCCTATAGAGCACCTTTGGGATGTGGTGGAACGAGGGATTCGCATCATGGATGTGCAGCCGACAAATCTGCAGCAACTGAGTGATGCTATCATGTCAATATGGACCAAAATCTCTGGGGAACGTTTCCAGCACCTTGTTGAGACTTTGCCTCGAAGAATTAAGGTAGTTCTGAAGGCAAAAGGGGGTCCAACCTGGTACTAGCAAGGTGTACCTAATAATGTGGCCAGTGAGTGTATATTATCAATTATTCAATTTTAAATATAATTAACAAACACTATTTTCAGAGGTCTCAACTGAAAAGCTACTCCTCCCACAAATATGATGATATTGCAACGGTTCATACATCAAAATGTTCAGTTTGACATGCATACACATCCATACAATTCCTCAGAGATTTTGGTCCATTTTGACATGATAGCATTACACCGTTGCTGTGGATTTGTCAGATGCACAACCATGATGTTCCACCATCCCAAAGGTGCAAATTGTAGAGGAGGGTCCGAATTTGGTGTAAAAAACGTGAACGCATGGGTCCATACTGTCTTGTATCAACGGTTCAGGCTGGTTAGTGGTGCAATGGTGTGGGGGATATTTTCTTGGCACACTTTGAGCCCCTTAGTACCAACTGAGCATCATCTAAATGTCACAGCCTACATGAGTATTGTTGCTGACCATGTCCATCCCTTAATGACCACAGTGTACCCATCTTCTAATGGCTACTTCTAGCAGGATAACGTGCCATGTCACAAAGCTCACATTATCTCAAACTGGTTTCTTAAACATGACAAAGAGTCTAGATCTTAATCCAATAGTGCACCTTTGGGATGTGGTGGAAGGGGAGATTCGCATCATGAATGTGCGTCGGACAAATCTGCATCAACTGTGCGATGGTATCATGTCAATATGAACCAGCATCTAAGTAATGTTTGCACCACGTTGTTGAAACTATGCTACAAAGAATGATGGCAGTTCTGAAGGCAACCAACCAGATACTAGCAAGGTGTACATAATAAGGTGCCACTTGAATGTATATCCTGAATACGCTTTAAAGCTATACTTTTGCTTCCATAGGCCTGCTAATATGTATGTAGCCAAGAAAGTGGTTTGTCTCTTTTTAGTGTTTCATACTTTTGGCTGTGATTACAGAGAGCAGCACATACTCAAAACTCTCTGTGGCTTGAGACTCACACTGTCGATGTGGCGCACACTTGTGGAAGACAGTACATCACTAAAGGTTTAAGTGGCCATTTGTAGTTTCTGGTTTTGGGACCGCTTACCGTTTGCTTAGTGTAATTATTTTCCCTAACCGTCGCAAAGAATACATGCGGAATGCTCGTGGTCACTGCATGTTGATCAAAAACTATAAGTGTGATACTCTCCTCCTGATTTAGTGACGCACTTCCTTGTAACATAAAGCAATTCGTCACAGTTTTGCTGGAGATCTTAACCGGTGGCAGACAAAATTAGTGTTAAATATTGAGACTTCAAGAGGACTGATCTGAACGGCCATTTTTTCACTCTCCCATAGACATTACAATGTGCAAGCTGTGGAAAGGTATTGATGAATAAAGAAAAAACGTTTAAAGTGTCTCAACGTTAGCATGAGGTAGCAGTATTTGGTTTAGTTGCAAAGCCAGCATCTACTGATTAGAAAAGCCCATGTATGTATGTATGTATGTATGTATGTATGCATGCATGTATTTATCCTCATGTCCAATAAAGGCCTCTTCTTTAAAAGGAACAATTGTCTATTATTACATTACCATTAGGCTTAACAGAAAAACAATTAATCTTTAATAGCAATTATTTAAAAGCAATTATCATAATAATCGTCATCTAAGATGTCATGATTGTGACAGCCCTAGTGGCAAGAAGGTCCCCTTCAACACCACCAGCACTTACAAACACAAGCAAAGACTAATCAGATGAAAAAAGTCCCAATCTTGGCGTTACAGTATTTTTGCCGCACCGATGTAAAATTATTTTTAGGCAATCTTTACATGACTTTTTGATATAAAGTTGTGTAATTACCTAAAAATTACTTGACGTTGCTAAGGCAAATATACTGTACAACGTCAAGATTGCGAATTTGTTCATCTGATCACATTATTTGCGTGTGTGTGTGTTTAAGTGGTGGCAAGTGATGTATATACCTCGTATGAAATGTAGAGGCTCAGACCTCGTTGACCTCACAGCCTTGTATCTACTCTATGCATTATATTTATATGGCTTAAACATTTCCCAACAGCAGAAAGTATCTGGCCAATCCACAACGTGCCTGCAAACATACCTGAGTTTCCCTGGGAGCCGTGCTAACTGCCGAACAAAACAGACAGGACGAGGAAAAGGACAAGGAAATGGGAAGGCACAAACAAAAAGGGAGTGAGAGTAAATGAAGGATGGGGGATGAAAATAAAATGAAAGTTTGGGAGATGTTTTAGGGAACATTTTAGAGGTTGAAATTAATATATACAGTAAAGGTAGACGAAGAAAGACAAGGACAGCAGGAGAGACAAAAGTAGACAGAAAAAATAGCACAAAGTTAAAGACCAATAGAGAAAGAGGCTATGAGAATGTAACAGTAAAGCAAGTCAGGAAGAAAGAATTAATCAAGACAGGTACATACAAATGGAAAAAATCGACTTCACAATACAGGAACAAACAATGTAAACTGTGGTGTGCTACTCTTCCTTTTGAATAATCACAGCTCTATATGACTGGATTTGTTAAATGCACCTGTCCAAACACATTACACAGGATTTTACTTGTAGGGAGCCTCTTTTTCTGTATAAAAATTCTGCGCTGATCTTGGACATGAGTGCCCAAATTAGTTAGTACCATACTCCTGCTCTCTTGACCATCACTATTTGAATTGTAACATCCATAGCACATTGAAACAATTTTCTGAGTCCACTGGTCCACTTACCTAATGGATAGAAAACATGCTTATGCCAAAAAAAGCTTATCCAGGTAGGGTTGTGGACACAACACATTTCAAGCAAGATTATTGAGAATTGAGTTTCCCAAAAAATATATAAGAGATCAAAATCAATAAAAACCTAAACGAGTGAGAACTCAGAGTCGCAAGTCTTCCATAGCCATGTGTTCCTTCTCTTCTCACTTTTTATAAGTTTAAGAAAACCTTAAAATGAGGAAAACTATTGGAAAGTAAACGTTTCAACAATAACAAATTCAATATTTTCCACTATAAGAGGACTGACTAGTTTGTTATCTCCAACCTAAATTCATTCCAATAACATTAAACAAGATCCTTACCTGAAGATCCTGAGGGTGGGGGTGCACCAGACTGCTGCCAGATGGTGGCCTCTGCAGCCAATCGCCTGATGTATATCTCGTCAACATCCAATAGGATGTTTTCTGGCTTGATGTCGGTGTGGATGATTTTGCATGTAGTGTGTAGATAGTCCAACCCCTGTAGCACCTACAAAACACACAAACATAGACTACTGTAAAAACCCATTCACACAGCAATTGCAGGAATAAATGAATGCTATCAACCCAATCCCACAACTCATATCAGAAAACATACAAGTATACAATCACAGCCTCGGCGAACAAGTGAAAAATAAATAACAAACACGAAAAGTTCGCCATCTCTTTATCTCTGTAACCTAGGGTATTTGATGGCCGTTTTTTTATATTTTTACATTTTAACCAATATTGAAGTCATTTCTGGTAGTACAGCGAAGTAACACATATCCCCAGATTCAGTACTGTTGGGGCTAATAAAGTGTGACACATACCAATTTTTTTACTGTAGAATTACAATGACCATAAACAAACAAAAAAACAGCCATTGGATTTCTTCAGTTTTATTATCAAAACAAAGCAAAAAATACATTCAAGATATTTTCAGATATGATGTAGACACTGGTGTCTACAATCATAGGGAAATGTACGGGACCTTCTAAGTCACTTTCCCACAAAACAATTTACATTGTCGTGACCATTGTCCATACTCGTATTCACAGTCAAAATGTTCCTCCACCCTGAAAAAGGGTGGTCCCTAACTGATCATTGCAGTTTCTGTCAAGTATCACACACAGGGGTATCTGACACTGCTAACACTACCATGGAGTGTCGTTTTTGCACAGTTTGCACTTCATTCAGCCTTATCTGAACGTAAAGGAGTGTGACCATATTTTCTCTCTGCTGGGGTGGTGTTATCCAGTGGCACCACAAAGTTCAGCAGAGAGCAACTCAACAAAGACTTGATGTGACATGGGTTTATAGTTTTTTTGTTCTTTGCACATACTGCTGAATGAATTAATTGGTGACTGCAATGTTCAGAAAGTAGAAAAACCAGACGTTGGCGATTGCTGGGCAACAGCGGCATGTGCAGAGGTGCCTGTTGGTCTGTGCTGGACAGTTCATGTTGATATAAAGGAATTGCAGACTTTGCTGCACTCTGTTCATCATCAACACTAATACAATAAAAATGTGTTACAACAATAATAACAGTAATAACAGTTCAGTCACAAAATCTGTCTTGGAATCAATCTTCATGCATAGCGCCTACACTATTGTCAGGCAAGATTTGCATTTCACACCTTACCCCCGTTCAGCCTAACTTTCACACCCTACCCTCCCCACACCTGAACTCGCACCTAGCTTGTGGAGAAGTTGGAAGGGGATTTCAGAGAGAACACCATTGCAGTAATCAATCCGGGAAGTGACAAAGGCATGCAACAGAACTACAGTGCTGGACTGGGAGAGTGATGAACGCAGTCTCAGGCTGTTGCGTATGTGAAAGAATGCAAGATCGGGTGATGGAATTTATGTGAGGTTCATAAGTGAGGATATTATCAATTGTGATCCCAAGGCTCTTTACTTGAGAAGACTGAGGAACAGGAAAGCCATCAATTGTAGGGTAGTTATAGGGTTTGGGTGGTTTGGACTTGGAGCAAATAAGCATGACTTCAGTTTTGTTCCCATTTAGCTTCAAAATGTTCTTCCTCTCCAGCTTGAAATGCCATGGAGGCAGTTGGTGAGGGATGTCGGCGGGAAGGCGGTCGAGGGTTCGGCGGAGAGGTAGAGCTGGGTGTCATCAGCATAGCAATGAAACTGGACACCATGATGACGGAGGATCCTTCCCAGGGGAAGGAGATAAATTATGAACAGGAGTGGACCCAATACTGACCCCCTGAGGAACACCTTGTAAAACAGCAGAACGCTTGGACCTATATCTTCCTAACTGAACAACCTGTTGTCTGTCAGTGATGTATGAGGTAATCCAGGAGTGAGCAACACCAGTTACACCAATGCCAGCCAGGCAGTCCAGCAGTATTGAGTGGGAGACAGTACCAAAGGCAGCACTAAGGTCTAGGAGGATTAGATGGTAGTCCAGAGTCAGCTGCACAGAAGAGGTCATTCGTGATTTTGATTAGGGCTGTTTCAGTACTGTGTTTTTGCCGGAAATCACATTGGAAAAATTCATAGAGGTCATTGGAATCAAGGTGGGATTGTTATTGGGCAGCAACAATTCACTCTAGGGTTTTGAAGAGAAAGGGTAGATACGAAATGGGCCTGAAATTATTCAGGTCTTCAGGATCCGCACCCGGTTTCTTTAGAATAGTTGTGATAGTGGCCATCTTGAGGAGAGCAGGTACCGTTCAAGGGGGTGAGGGAGGCATTGGGATGGACGGCAGGCAGGCTTTGACAAGGTGTGTAGGGAGGGGATCCAGCTGACAGGTGAAGGACCTGGAATTAAGGATGAGCTCTGAAATGGAGTCCGAATTAGTAGTGAATTCAGAAAGTGAACTGGAGAGAGGCTGTTCCAAGGTGTCCATTCAGGATAGATCGACAGATGGGGGGGCAGACACAGTTAGCTGTTTGTGAATGTTGAAGGTCTTGGTGTTAAAGAAATTTTAAAAATGCAGTACATTGTTTATTGGAGACATTAGGAGGGAGGGTCTTGGGGGGCTGCAGTAGACGACTAACTGTTGAAAAGAGGACCCTCCTATTTCCTTTTCCATTATTGAGCATTATTGAGCATAGTAGGAGGATCTAGCAGCACAGAGGGCATCCTTGTAATGTAGTAGGTGTTGGGAATACATTTGGGCATTGATTGAGAGCCCAGTTTTTTTTAACAGACCCTCGAGACGACAACCAGAGCTTTTAAACTGGCGCAGAATGGGAGAGTACCAGGGAGCAGTGTGGGTGAAAGTAATTGTATGGGTTTTCAGGGGGGCCAGGGACTCAAGGGAGGATGAGAGGCAGTCATTGTAATGCCTAACCAAATCAGCAGGGGAGGAGTGAAGGGCAGGGCTGGGTGATAATTAATCAGGCTTATAAGATCAAATGTTGATGTTTTTTATATTTCTAAAGGTCATAGTGCGGTTTTCTTTTTGCTTCAAACTGGGGGCAGATATCTCGAATAGCACTGGTCCGAGATAGGACACTCAAGATCCCCACGGAGCAGACTAAGTCCAATATGTGTCCTTTGTTATGTGTTGGGAAGGTGACGTTTTGAGTGATGTCAAGGCAGTCCAGGAGTGAGATGAAATGCTTAGTAAAACAATTAGTGGAATCTTCCAAGTGTATGTTAAAATTCCCCAGGAGCAGTACTTTGGGAGACATGACGCATATTGATGATACTAATGAGGATAATTCAGAAAAAAACATAGCAGATGTTTTTTGGTGGTCTGTATATGGTCACAGTGATGAGTGGTTGTGAGCCATTCAGTTTTACAGCCAAACATTTAAAAGTCTGATGTTGAGGCACAGTGACAGCATTAACTTTGAAGTTATCACGGTAAACCACAGCAAGACCATGCCCCGCCTGGTAGAGCGGGGTTTACTGATGAACGCATAGCCAGGTGGAATGGCTTGATTTAGCTGTGAGAAATCGTTGGGTGGTTGCCAGGTCTCATCAAGGCACTAAATGTGAAGCTTTCTATCCAATATGAACTCACATACCAGCAGGGCCTTATTGGTCAGCGATCTGACGTTAAAAAGTGCAAGCTTGAGATAGCCTTGTGGGGAATAAGTGGTTGTCTTTGGTAGTGGGCAAAGGGCACTTAAATCAACACTACGGCTAGGATAGAAAGGGGGGGGGGGGGATTCATAGACCAGAGAGAATGAATATAAGTCTTACTGTAGTTGATCCGACGAGACCCAGAGTGAGAGAACATTAGTCCGGAACCTCTGTGTATGTAGCTTGGTCAGCGAAGCAATCCAAGTTCCTTTATAACTGAAGTGCAGGTTGGAGTGTCATGATTATAACAATCGCAAAGTTGTGAGATCGAATATTCCGGTGACATGCCAGGCAGAGAAGATGCTAGCTGTAGCTGCAGTTACCGGCCGGTAAGCATAGACGAGCTAATAGTCCTACCCTTTTAGCCTAGCAACCATAACAACACATGTCCTTGTCAACCGGTGATTCATGATTAGCTAGTTGAGTAACTTCAATTGTCCGTTAACTAAAAACAGTTTGAGTCTAAATTAAAACATTAATACTATTTTAACCAGCAGAAAATTAAAAACAAAACAAAATATAACTTTGATGATAAACTGATTATTTCTGCAGGAAAAGCGGCGACCAAACAGCGCCAGCATCCTCTCCTTACAACGTCAACCTACGTTGCCAAGCCTATGACTTTAAAACGCGCGCACAAATAACACAAAACATGGGAACGTTTTACGTATCTTGTGCGCACGAATTACAGAATACGTGGGAACGAATTATCTATTTTGTGCGCGCAAATTATAAATCGTTCCCTCATTTTACATTGTTTTTCACCACTATGTCCCCACACGGGCCCCGAACACACCCCAATGCAGCGGTGGGACATTTGATTCTCCTTGCGATCTCGCTAGGCTAGTTATAAATATGCGCATATATGGTAATGGTTGTTTCTTTTTATTATTATATATATAGGCCTATTTATTATTTCCATATTTATTTCATGTCTTGGCCGGGTAGAGCAATTTAAATTATGTGCCATCATTATAGTAGTGTTTGTATTGATTTGTTGTTGTTGTTATTGATTGTTTTACATTCCACTGTTGTTTTTATATAATGTTAATAATTGTTGTTTTATTTATTACTTGGAGACATTGTTGTTTCTTGAAATTGTATTAAAAATAAAGTGCATGTTAAAGTACATGGGATTTATTGTTTACTTTTTTACAGTGACATCTAATTGGGTATTGAGAATCGTGGAATTTCACTGGTGTTGGTATGAGTAATCCATCATATCGTGACATCCCTACTATGCAGTAATATTTAAAGGCATGACAGCAACATCGCATCGTGACATCACTACTATGCAATAATATTTATAGGAATGACAGCCAACTGAGATAGATTTGTTTTTTGTGGAAGATCGTATTTAGTAACATTATAATTATATTCTACACATTATAGCCACAATTGCAAATACAAATAAAAATAGCAGGTTACTTTCGTACTCATAACCCTTCACATTAATGGAATCACATTTTGAGCATGGAAGTGATCTGAGACCTGTTTGAGGATGCTTTTAACACAAACTAGCGGCAGCCCCATGTAGCTAGACTTGATTATCCATTTCAGTAGTTGATGTCCAAGTACCTCTAGAACCATACAGACATCTGTCACAGAATTAAGGAGCAATTGTTGCATAACACACATCGCCAATAAATAAGAACAGAAAGATAAATGAGGGAAAATTCCAGCTGGAAATTAGGCAAAGGCAATTAGGCAGAAGACAGACATGGAACAGGAAGGAAAGTACAGAAAGACAGTGAGAGAAGCAAGTGAAGAGACAATTATTGTCAATAAGCAGAAAGGATACGGACACCATTGACTCCGGATATCCGAAAGTCATCTATCAGCTGAACAATAGTCTCCCGTTTGGGGTCCATTGGGTCGCTGTCTCTTACCTAAGATTGACATACATACAGACACACACACATAGATGCATGATTTAGATAGAAATTGCCTTCTCTAAATTTGTTTGGATTAGCGAAAGCGAGTAATCGACTCAAGTGTGTACTAACGCATCTTAAAAGCTTGATCTCATCAAGGGCTGTCTCTGTGTAGTGTTGGGCACTTTTCACCACCTTTAAAGCCACAAAGCGCTTCCTCCTGTTCAGACAGTAGATAGTGGAGAAATTCTGAGACTGTCAATCATTTTAATAATTTTGTGACAATGACTCCTTCCCCAGTACAGTTATAGTCTCTGAGTATGACAGATAGATTGTCAGGCATCATCTTAATACATGTAACAGAGAACTCAGTGATAGATCTTTGCAAACAAAGATGGCACAGAATTGGAGAATTACTCTATGTGTTTATGTGTGATTCTTACTGCAGATCCCAGCAGAGCCAGACTGTAGAAAAGTGTCCCCATCCCAGTTTCCTTACCACATGATACCGACCATTGAACAAGTCTCCTATTTTTACTGGATAGTAACCACCTGAGACACATGTAGAGAACATTTTATTTTTTTAAACATTACTTAATAGATAGGGATCCATAATGACATTAAACCCTGGCTAGAGACAAAGCAGTAACAGTAAGTTTGCTAGGCTGATGAGAAGGTCTTTAGCAAGATGTCTGACATTACACATATGCACTTTATTGTGTATCAATGCACAATTGCAAAATACATTTTATGTAAATTGTGTTTCCATATAAAATAAAGATAATATAAATAGCAATTGTAGGTGGCTCAGTGGCAACATAGTCTATGGAGTGCTCAGGCCATAAGTAATAGCTTGTGATTTATTGTGATACTGACCTTTACAATAGTCTGCTGGATCCTCCTGCTCCTCATCGTCAGATCCCAGCAGCTCTGAAGTAAATTCCGGTAGAGGTGAGCTCAGTCCCTGGACAGGCGCCAATGGTGTGGGAAGATCAGAGGACAGGACAGGTGGTAAACTATTAAAGGGACCAATGTGCGAGGTTAGGGACTCAGGACAGGATACTACGTATGTGGACTGGGTGAGGGATAAAGAGACCAAGGAGGGGAGAGTAGTGGATGAGTTTAGAGAAGAAGGACTCAGTGATAAACTAGATGGGCTTTGGGAGAAAGGGATAGTAGGAAGATGGTAAGCTTGAGGGTTAGTTTCAGATATGTTTGGGGGGGCGGACGGCAGCAGAATTGGGGGACTCTGTGAGGGAATCAAAGGAGGTAAGACTGAAGCTTTGGAAGTGGTGCGCAATATGTTGACAGCAGGGGTATTGGAACAGATGTGAACTGGGGAACTAAGAGAGGCTTCTGGCGTGGTAGGTCTGTCAAAGTTGAGAATCTGACACAGCTCATCAGTAGTGGGGATCTGGGACCTAAAAAGCAGAAACATTAGGTCTGTATCCATGTTATTTTCTAACTCACCAACAAATTACAAACGTTGCCTTAGTAACATTAGTTTTGTCCATATAGTACAAGATTCCTCAAGATAAGACGTTCAAACTAAGCATCAGAAAAGAAAGGTGATTTCAGTGACATTGAACATGGCATGGTTGTTGGTGCCAGACGAGCTGGTTTGATTATTTCAGAAAGTGCTGATTATAAGGATTCTCACGCATAACCACCTTAAGCGTTTACAGAGAATGGTTTGAACAAGAGAAAATATCCATCGAGTGGCAGTTCTGAGGGTTGATGGCAAAGGTCCGAGGCGAATGGCCAGAAGGTTTCAAGCTGATAGAAAGGCAACAGCAACTCAAAAAAATGCTCATTACAACCGAGGTATGCAGAAGAGCATCTCGGCATGCACAAAACATTAAACTTTGAAACAACAGAAGGAAGACACAAAAGGATATATACATTTTCTCCAATTTCTCACTTGAAAGTAATTTGTTTTACAGAATGTGGAATTTAAATTTGGCATGATCAATCCCACATTTTACACTTGTTGCCTTTATGATTCAAGAGGAACATACTCATACCGCAGTTGAAAGCCTTACTGTAATAGACCCTCTACCGCATGAACAATTGCGCAAAGCTAAGTATAATCTGCATATATTGTTAGCAGAGTGTCTGAATGAGAGAAAAATATATGGTTTTACATCTTCTATATTTCATATCGATAAAGCAGGTTTAATGTAATGAGGCCTTTACAGAGAAAAAACGCTGTGCTATATATGTGACCTTTCAACTTGTACCGCACATGCAATTGCACAAATCTAAGTATAATCTCTGCATATATTGTTAGCTGAGGGTCTAAGGTAAAGGAAAATATATGGTTTTATTGAGACATCTTCTATATATCATATAGATAAAGCAGGTTTAATGTAATGAAGCTATAATAGTGAACTAACACCTTGCAACATATGTGACCTTTGAACCTGTACCGCACATGCAATTGTGCAAATCTAAGTATTATCTATGCATATGTTGTTAGCAGAAGGTCTAAGCTAAACCAAAATATATGGTTTTACTGAGACGTCTTCATTTCATATAGATAAAACAGGTTTAATATATTGGGGCCTTTACAAAGAAAAAACGCCTTTCTATAGAGTTTGAGACATATGTGACCTTTGAACCTTTAACGCACATGCAATTGCGCAAATCTAAGTATAATCTCTACATATATTGTTAGCAGAGGGTCAAAGCTAAACACAAATATTGGGTTTTACCGAGACATCTTCTATATTTCATATAGATAAAGCAGGTTTAATGTAATGAGGCTATAATAGTGAACCAACTTCTCCCTAGAGTTTGAGACACATATAATGATAATAATATTATTATTATTATTATTATTATTATTATTATTATTATTAATAATAATAATAATGGCACCCAAAGTCGCTTCAGAGCATCAACATTGATAACATGAAAAAAATAAACAATTAGACAGAAATATGACCTTTGTACCTGTACGGCACATGCAAATCTAAGTATTATCTCTGCATATATTGTTAGCAGAGGGTCTAAACTAAACATAAATATGTGGTTTTACGGCGACATCTTTTTCATTAAATATAGATAAAACTAGTTAAATCTAATAAAGTTTTAATCGGGTAATTTATTAGACTTTTAGACTTATGTGACCTTTGAACCTCTCTATCCTTTAATTGCTTAGCCCTATGGATTAATTCTTAATTTCCAATTAGCAGAGTTTACAGAAAATAAAATAAAGGTGTGTTTCACTTAGAAGTCTAATATTTTTCATTTAGAAAACAGGGTAATTTGTTCAGATAACCATCTAACCTTTGAAATCAAACCGTTAGAGCTAAATTAGCGGAGAAATAAATCATGAAACTATTTGCAATTACTTATATAAAGTATAGTTTTATATAGTCAGAAACAACTTCATTGATTTGCATAAACATTTATACAACACAAAAATTTAGTTTTTTTGGCCAGTTACAGTGGAACGTGCTCCTTTTTAAGATTAAAATGAGATATAACACTTCATTGGTAAGTAGTGTTTTGGTACAACATTCATATCAAAGACAAACTCTTATTTTTAAGGCAGAACTGAGATTTCGGTGCCATGTTTGAATACGTCACACCACTAATGTGACTAATGTCGCTGTCTTCATGCTACTAAATTCCCAGATATATTTGTCAGGGCGGGGAAACGGATTTTGTCTGCTCAGTACAGGAGTGTGTTGTCTTCCCTCTGAAGTGTTGCCTCTCCAAAATAGGTTTGTAGTTGGACCATGGCTGTAACTGAAGTGCTGCTCACACGTTATCACTATTTGAAAGTTTATTTAACAATTGAATTTCCCGCTGATAATCAAAACTATAATTTAGCATCGGACACTATATTTTCCGATACCCACACCGAGTTCTGGAGCCCAGTATCGACAAGAGTACTGGAACCCAGTATTGGCCCGATGCCACCATGTCATACCGGTGCATATCGATTGACATTTTAACTATGTGGACTTGATAAATGACACCCATGGTGGTGATGAGTACTGCACCTGTGTTTTACACAAAGATTTGAACAAATTCGGTTAACATATTGTTTTTAATTCAGTTGAAACTGTTGCAATTCGATTTTTCTTAACATGCATTTTTCTTCTTTGTTTAAGTTTACCTGCATTTTTTTACATGCAAATAAGACCCTTGGAAAGCTTACCCAATGGCAACACTGGGTGTCTCGTCTGCTTTGCTGTTTCGGTGCTTCTTTCCTTTCTTTCTGTGTTTCTTGCCTTGCAGGGTGTTAGTACCATTGCTCACACCTGCAATAAAAATAAATTGGAAGGTCAAACAAAGTTTGTTTTTTTTAAATCAACTGATTAAACTTCCCCAGTTGCTTACTTACATTAAAACAATTTTTCTTTGTATTATATGGGGTCATTATTGTAGAAAAACTATTTGCAAATGCGTGTGGAGAGTTGTGCCTCTGTATCTCAATCCGTGCATCGTAATCAGGTTTGTAAGTGTATTTTAAAGATCCGTCTTTTAAAGATCCGCGTGTCTATTGAGTCAAGCTGCATCTTGTTTATTCTGACAGAATCAC